>CABEEJ010003930.1:6659-16904 GCA_901482245.1 Timema douglasi
ACCCCCTTCTCCTTGTTTTCTTTGAAACATTGAGTCACCTAACAACCGCATACATTTCCCCATCAAGGTCAAATCTTCTTGTTCTAAACACCAACGACACGAATTCCCAACAGTCGATTTTTATAAAAAAATAAAGCGTCATCCTTCCATACGACTCTCTATAGCAGACATGTCGAACCCGGGGCCCCTGAGTTCGTTCTTTGCGGCACCGCGTCTTAATACCTGATCAGGTTTTACACATATATGATAACTACTCTTTTTGGGGTAGGGATGAAGGAGGAAGCATTTTATATGTAATATACCCGCATTTGATTAGTATGAGATTGGGAAAGCACCCTCAGTAAAATCTAGTGGGATTCGAACCTCGATCTTCACGTCATCGTCAGCAGGCCAGTTTAACACGAGAGTGACGCCTTAGACCGTTCGTCCACTGAAGGGGGTGATGTAAAATTGAAATACTTTAAATTGCCGTAATAAACCACAAATTATGCTCGTGTTTTTTAAATATATTTGGCCATTAGGTCGTATAAATACCCCTCCGGCCGGTTGCCAAAGAACCCATTTGGGGGATGCGCGGATATCCCCGCCCTAATGTATCTGTAAAAATGTGAATTTATTCTGGTAAACGCAGGTAATCTCGTGTTAAGAAAACATTGGCAACCCTGGTTAAGTTAAATATCCCAGTTTTACTATTCAAAATGTAAAAATATTAATAAGTATATTATAAAAATAAGCCTGTATGTAAGGCCTACTAGATTAAACACCTGGTAAAAATATTTAAAACTATAAACCTAGTAATTAGCTACTACCCACTTCGGTGGTCGCTTGGTCTAAGGCGTCACTCTCGCAATAGACTGCCGATAACGGATGGTTTTCCACTATCTCTCAACGCAAATTGGGGTACACTTTATCTGAATTCTACCTCCCTTACAGATGATAGTAATTAGTACATATACGTATAACCCGAATGGGTAGTAAGACGCGGTGCTAAAAATACAAAAAGACCCACCTATTCCCATATGAAACAATAAAAACATCAGCAGTGAGTGAATCTTACGAGACATACGGAAAGAGTCACGTGATTGGTAACAAATACTGATACAGGAGTCGTCTTATCGTGTCCATCTGACTAATATTCCCCGCTCGTCATTTCAAACGTCAATATCCAATCGGACCGAATGTAACTAACCCGTCATTCGTCACAATAAAGGTTTCCAGTAATTTGAATGAGGTTACTCAAGTCCGAAGCTATCGTGCGATAATCACAAAGAGTTATCCCTTTTTTACTTGATACGATTTAAAACATAAATTAATTTAAAACGGGTGTTTTTAGCACCTACTAATGTCTGATCAAATGTTTGAAAGAGCAAATAATTAACTGCACAGGTACTCGGTGACGTAGTTGGCCAACGTGCTTGTCGTGTTGAGCTCTACTGCTGAGGACGGGGAGATCGAGGTTCGAATCTCGGTCGGGTGAATAAATATTATTATTAACTGCACAGGTATTCATTCACCTACAGGGTCTCTCATACTCATAGCAGCCGGTCGGCATTGAACCTAAGCCTGCTATGTCAAGGTCAAGCAGAGAATCCTAGCGTCTGACGCTGTCACTATTAGCCCTGTAACATTTTCTTTTTACATCCATTAGTGTTTCCAGCACGTGACCTGGGGCAGTTTTATATTAAAGCCATATATTTTCCACTACCAGCTTGCTAGGCCTGTCGTAGCTTCAATATGCCTTATAATTTAACTTCAGGTGCGGCATAAGGGAGCGAAGTATTTTTACAGTTTATATAAAATTGCAATTTTTGGGCCAAAATAAATCAAATATTTCTCCAGTAGCAACATATTATTATTATTATTATTAGCACCGCGTCTTACTACCCGTTCGGGTTGTACGCACTTACGCTAATGTGTAATGGTAGGGTGATTGTGAGATTAAATGAAGGACCTACAGTTTAACGTGGAATCCGAACCACGGTGGAGGCCTGGCATTCCTCACACTCACAAGATATCTTGTCAGAGGTGAAGGAAGGGTTTGGTAAGTAGCAACATACAGTTTAGTTTTCTGCACGTGCTGATATCAACAGATCTTAAATATCTGTCAAGGGTGTCCTGGAATTTTGTCGAAACTTTTTAAATAAATAGAAAATGTTTTGACAAAATTCCAGGACACCCTTGACAGATATTCAAGATCTGTTGATATCAGCATGTGCATAAAACTAAACTGTATGTTGCTACTGGAGAAATCCCCCTTCTGCCGCACCTTAAGATTAAGACAAGCACGTCGTCCAGTCCCCGGCCGTTAATTTATCAATGTTAAAAGGGTAAAACCATATTTTCGTCAATGATAAAATTTTCGACCATGACGGGAATCGAACCCGTGACCTTTAATTTGTTAGACAGATACGTTTTAGACTGAGCTAAGGTGTCGGACACCTGTGACTTATAAAACACCATTATCTTGATGTTTCAATCATAGGCTAGTTATCTCAGAGGCAAATAAACTTCGTGATCGTTTATCTCTGGGAGATATTTGATTTTCTTAACCATATAAATTACGTCATTTTATTTGTAAATCACAATCCTATACTCCAATTTTCATAAGAAGTACCTTTTAAGAAATACTAACTTTTTTTTTTTTGCTATTGACATTAGTAACATTTTACTATTTTACTAGTATATAAAAGGTGACCGGCGGTCTAGGGGTAAGGTGTCAGACTTTTGTGCTGGCGGCCGGGGTTCAATCCCCGGTCCCGGCACAGATTTATCTGATTACCAAACCCTTCCTTCACCTCTGACAAAGACATCTTGTGAATGTGGGGAATGGCAGGCCTCCACAGTGGTTCGGATCCCACGTTAAACTGTAGGTCCTCCATTTCATCTCCCAATCACACTACCATAACACATTCACGTAAGTGCGTATAACCCGAACGGGTAGTAAGACGCGGTGCTAATAATAATAATATATCTAGTTACTTTCTTTAGCTATTAGATAAGTGTTATCCTATGAAAATTGGACTGAACCTAATTGCCAATTATAGTACATCCGCCGTTAGTTAAAATAATACCTTCAATAATTAAGATAAATAGCTGTGTACTGCGCAACTCGATTGCAATTAAAGTTGTGTTCAAATAATTGCATCAACATCTCTGCCGTAGTTTTCTCCTAGAGCGAATCAAGATATCCGAACCTTCACAAACGGAGAAAAAAATCTGTATTCTTTACATTTATCTCAAGCTAATTCGGGTCGCCCGCCTCGGTGGCGTAGTTGGCTAACGCGCTTGTCGTGTTGAAGCTTGACCGCTGAGGACGGGGAGATCGAGGTTCGAATCTCGGTCAGGTGAACTGGGGGTGGTTTTTCCTAAATGGTTTTCCACTCTCTCTCTTCACGCAAATGCGGTTTCACTTCCTCTAATTCAACCTTCCCAATTCCTAATCCATTAGCGTAATTAGTACTTAAAGCGTATAGCCCGAACGGGTAGTAAGACGTGGTGCTAAATATTATTATTTTTATTTGGTTTATGAGGGGGTATGAATTGGGAGGGTAGCTAACAGAAAATACAACCGCATTGGCGTTGAAAGAAAATAAGAAAAATCACAACTTTCTTTTAAACACCACGTCTTACTACCCGTTTGGATAACACGCACATGTACTAATTACGCTAATGTTTTAGGAGCGAGTAGGGTTGAATTTAGAAGAAGGGTACCCGCATTTGTGTGGAGGAAGAGTGGAAAACCATTTAGGGAAACTGACCCTCGGTACAGCTGACCGGGATTCGTTCCCTAGTCTACCCAACTTTGGCAGTCCAGTTACACTTTAACACTTGAGTTTTCTAACTCTCTCGTCTACACTTGTTTTGTTATTTTTTGATATAAGTATTGTGTTTTCGAAAATCCGGACAGGGTCGATCCCCAGTTAGTCTGAATTATCGACGCTCTAACTGTGTTCACGTTTATTTCGCGCTTGGTAGCAATGCACACCTCACACATTTCTACTCGATGAAAGATTTATATGGGTGTGTTATCAGGTGACCTTGAAACAAGTACATATATTTCAGGTGAGGTACTTGAAGATAACACACACTTTGTGTGAACTCCGGTGAGAAAATATTTTTTGTCCTTACTGTACGATTGGGTTACAAAATGTTCGAATAGGAATCAAAATGAAGGGGAAAGAAACTATTTAAGTTACTCAACTCCAGCGTGAATATTAAAAGTAAAAACCTACTTATTTGTTATTGTGAATACTGAGTCACCTTAAAGTTTATGACGGGGAGATCATGGTTCGATTCTGGTCCAGTGTACTGAGGGTGATTTTTCCTAAATGGTTTCCCACTCTCTCTCTCCCTCCACGCAAATGCAGGTACACCTCCCATGAATTCAACCTTCCTCATCCTCAACCCATTAACGTAATAAGTACATAAATGTAGATTTTGAACTTTTTTTTAATCACCGCGTCTTAATTCAGGTTTTACGCCTATGTAATAATTACACTAATAGGTTAGGGTATTAGGAAGGTTTAATTTAGAGGAAGTACACCCGCATTTGTGTGGAGGGAGAGCGGAAAATCATTTAGGGAAAATCACCCTCAGTGCACCTGACCCGGATCGAACCCCGATCGTCCCCTCTTCGCAGTCCAGTCCAACGCGAGAGTGACACGGCTTTCGAATCGGGTGAGCCATTAATTGCACGGGTGTAATTGTATAGGAGTAATTGCACAGGTGTAATTGTACGGGTGTAATGGCGCAGGTGTAATTGTACAGATGTAATTGTACAGGTGTAATTGTACAGATGTAATTGTACAGGTGTAATTGTACAGATGTAATTGTACAATAGTTCTATCCAGTCCACCTCATTACACCCTATCCCTATACTAAGCTAGTTATATCCAATCCACCTCATTACACCCTATCCCTATCCTAACCTCCAAAGCAGGGTTGGGTGTGTCGAGGTTTTATTTCTCGAAATTGTTTTTCCACTCTCCTTCCACGCAAAATTGTTTACACTTCCTCTAAATATAGCCTTCCTTATCCTTAAAAACCATTAGTGATTAGAGTAATTAGCACTTAGCATGTAAACCGAATGGGTAGTAAGACGCGGTGCTAAAAAAAAGTATTAATCAAAAGTGTAAGTTGTCTTTGCGAGGCACATGCTTTCGAATCTCACACTATACCTCCACCAATTACTAAACACGTGAGATTGTTTGGTCACGTACGATACATGCCATTCATCAAGGAGTGTAACACTTATTAACAACGGACGTTTTAATTCATAAATTAGAGTTTGCTAAAAATAGTGTTTATGAATGGATGCATAAAGAATAAACTAGTTATTCATGAAAATAGGCGTGTCCCTGCAATAACTTTCAAGCCAATGATCTCATTGATGTTGTTTTCTATGCATGCTCCCATGTGTTCATGTAAAAGTGCAACAATAACTTACACTGGATCTTAATTGCCTGATTCAGTTTCTAGTACGTAGGAAAAATAGAGTTTGTATTTCGACTCTCTCCTTAATTTATTAGATTTGAATACTGTAAAATGGTAACGTTTATCAAATGATGTGTTTAGTATTAAACAAACATTAAAATTTTAATAAATTTGGTTTACGATTAGGAGGAATTATTATAAAACTCTTAAAAATATAAAATCAAGAGAAACACAATTAATGAAATAAGACTTTGTGCGACGAAAATTTAAGTAGGATCCTCTTCAAATAGGATTTTTTGTTTGTTTAATGAGCTCCCTTTCGCAATAGATTTAAAATATTATTCTTTATTGTTAATACACCTTCATACCATATTAGTTCCAGACAACACTTTTCTCATATGAAGCTGGCTTATTACATTCTGGTCTAGGTAGTTGTCTTGTATTGAGATGGACTGGATAGAACTAGCTCAAGATAGAGATAGGATGTAATGAGGTGGACTGGATAGAACTAGCTCAAGATAGGGATAGGGTGTAATGAGGTGGACTGGATAGAACTAGTTCAAGATAGGGATAGGGTGTAATGAGGTGGACTGGATAGAACTAGCTCAAGATAGGGATAGGTGGCGTACTTCGGTAATTGCGGCTATGAACTTTCGAGTTCCTAATGCCACAGAGAGTAAGTAAGTTAAAATAACTAGCTCACATTCTCAAGACGAAGAAGAATAGTAAACCAACAGTACAAACGAGTGGATCACTTGAACACACATGTTTGTATCATAAATCATGCAGTCACCAACAAACGATCTTTTGAAACTTATAGCGAACCGAGCACGTGTTTCCATAACCGACCTACTGGTTTAAGATACATGTAGGTCAACAACTACTCTGGAGTTGACGGCAACCAACGATCGACGTGTTGGTAAAATACATCATCCCTGCTTTATGTGTGCGAAATAACCTTCACACGAGCAATAACCTTTTTTCCCCCGATATTGCAAAACAAGTAGCTGGAAATACTATTCACGCTGTTAGCTGGGCGGCTTGCACCTTTTTAGCACAACATCCCCCGTCTTCTTTATTACTTTCTGTTTGGCTTTCTTCATATTCATATGTCTCTTTGCTTTGTTTATCTTTTATTTTCATTATGTTCACCTTCTCTGCTTCTGACACAACACTGAAACCACCCCTCAGCGCAAAAATGATACATATATCAATATTTGAACTCCGCGTTTTACTACCTTTGCGGGTATTATGCATTTAGGACTACAATAACTATGCTAGTGATGAGGAAAGGTTAACTAATAATAGAAAGTATACCTACATTTGCGGGGAGGGAGGGTGGGAAACCATTTTGGAATACCTACCTCATTGCACACCGACTAGGATTCAAACCCCTACTCGTTATCGACATTACAGTATATTGATAGAGTGGCGTATTAGACCATGCGGCTGCCAAATACATATACTTATTATAGTAGGATTTTGGTTTTCATGAAGCTTTTATAAAATAAAAACCCTTTCTTTGCGGCCAACATTGATTACAACTTACTTTAGTAGTAGTATTACTTTATAGATACTGGGCACATATATCAGCTGGTAGATCACAGGACCTAGCTTATGAATACATGAACGTGTATCTTGTAACTACAGTAGCCCCATGGCTTCTTTGGTGCTGACTGACAGCTCAGAGCCGACAGCTAAAGGCTTTTAAAAGTTACCAGACCAAATTATGTATCCCTACGCCGAATCATATGATCTGCAAAAAACACGTGTTTAGCAGCTGTCACTTCTGACAGTCAAGATTTAGGTATAATGTTGACTGTAAGAAGTCAGCTGTGAGCTGTCAGTCAGCTCCAAAGAAGCCACGGGGCTACTGTACGCACTATAGATGTCAGAAAAGGTTCTGGCTATGAAAACTGGACTCTAATATTAAACGGCACCATTGATTGGGAGGTTATTTAGATATTCTTGTTATATTAATTGAGTACTTTCATCTTTTAACGGTTCGAATTCCGTTTGGGTGTACCGATGTTAACACCAATGAGGCCACACCTCCTTCATAGTTGATTCTCCTCTGTACTTCCACATTTGATATATTTGTATGTGTGTGTAAATAATCAGTAGCTGAATAGAAGCAAACAACATACTACACTTTCTGAAGATACTGTCTCTCAGGTGAGCTTCTCTGAACGTCAGACAAACCTCAGCAAGTGGTCCATCACTTTCCTCAGCAGAGACCGTCTAATGGCTTCCAACCCCCCCCC
This sequence comes from Timema douglasi, assembly GCA_901482245.1. Taxonomy (NCBI): domain Eukaryota; kingdom Metazoa; phylum Arthropoda; class Insecta; order Phasmatodea; family Timematidae; genus Timema; species Timema douglasi. The sequence continues at coordinate 14,357 of CABEEJ010003930.1, forward strand.
CCCCACCCCCNGCTTCTCTGAACGTCAGACAAACCTCAGCAAGTGGTCCATCACTTTCCTCAGCAGAGACCGTCTAATGGCTTCCAACCCCCCCCCCCCCAACCCCCTGTGTAGGGGAGTACTGAGGTGCGTTGGAAAAGATCTTTAGGGCGTTTTCCACACAAGACCGTTTTTCGCCGTCGCCATGGATGATGGGGGTGTTGAATAAGGTGTCAGTCCCACGTGATGGTCCGTCGCCATGGATGATGGGATCTTTGAATAAGGTGTCAGTCCCACGTGATGGTCCGTCGCCATGGATGATGCTAGTATTGAATAAGATGTCAGTCCCACGTGAAGGTTTTCCGTCATCATTGCGGGCGGCGTGGCGCTATGATTATCGAATTATACAGGTTTAGATAAGAGTTCTCGCACGTGATGGCGCGACGAATATACCGTGGACGGACTACGTGATGTTAGCGACCTACCTCAACCTAGGGGTGACCGTGGTGCCAAACGCGTCTCTTCACACGCCACGGTATTTCGCCTCGGGTCCGCGCGACGGAGATAGCTTCAGTGCCACGTTGTTAGTTGTGTATTGAACAAACGCCACGGTTTCTGGAACATTTAAAATTCAAGTCGAGGCATTATTTGCGCAGGTGTAATTGTACAGGTGTAATTGTACAGGTGTAATCACTTCCTGTGCTTTGGGACAGAGAGGAGTACAAATCTCGGACTGAGCCATCGTCAGCCTGGAGGGGAGTCTGTGGTTCAACCAACCCAGAGTTTGGGACGTTAGGACGGTAATAAGAGACAACTTCTTCCTCTGGTCCATGTTAGCACGCTGGAGGGGAGTCTGTGGTTCAACCAACCCAGAGTTTGGGACGTTAGACGGTAATAAGAGACAACTTCTTCCTCTGGTCCATGTTAGCACGCTGTGGAGGAACGAGGAGATGAAGGAGGGAGCGGGAGATTCAATAAGGCACGTTGGACCGCGTCTTAGTTCACGGCGACGGCGGAAAACCGTCACGTGGGAAAGCCGCTTAAGTTTTTTTTTACTTAAGGTTTCTCACTATTTGTCCGGGATATCCACACTAATAACACGAATGAGATGCAGCTGAGAAAGTAGAATATCAAGAAATTGCCTCGCTGTCGACCTCGGTGGTTTTGGGGTAAAGTTCTCGCCTGAGGACCCAATATTCGTGGGTTCAAACCCAGCCGGGGCCCCGATCGATTTTTCTTGAGCGATACAAATCCGTAGCACAACTTCCTTCGGAGGGGAATTAAGTCCGATGTCTATTGCGGCGTGTGAAAGAACCCTGGAAGGTATTGTGGATAGCTACCACATTCATCCATTACCATAATTTTTTATTACAGTCATCCAAAGTGACAGATATCAGCTGTTGTCGTAGGGATACATTAGGGACTATTTCTAGTAACTTCTGAGCTGTCATCCAAGTAAACTCGGGTGGCGAATGCACTCTAGAGGCGGTTACGTCGCCCCGATGAGCTGATGATGATGATTATTTGATACCTGTAGAAGTGAGCCCGGTAGATATTCGAACCTGGACCTCCCGGCGATCCTGATGGCTAATATCACGTGTCCAACAATGCTGGTGTTTCAGTTCTTGTGTTGGCAGTTCTCTTGAGCTAGTGGTTTCCTAGACAGGACCAGGAGTTAATTCTTTGAGTTAGGTTAAGTGGGATATGAAGCTAATTACACTGTTGCAACATTTACCTCGCTTGTCGAGTTATACTTGCAAACTTGTCGGTTGATACCGCACAGGTGGCCGCGTGGTCTGACACGCTACTCTCGTGTTGGACTAATCTGCCGATGACGGGGAGCTACAGTAGCCCCATGGCTTCTTTGGTGCTGACTGAATGCTTTGAAAAGTTACCAGACCAAATTATGTTTTCCTACGCCGAACTATATTATCTGCAAACATATATGATTAGCAGCTGTCACTTCTGACAGTAAAAATTTAGGTATACACCTAAATGTTGACTGTCAGAAGTCAGCTGCTAGCTGTCAGTCAGCACCAAAGAAGTCATGGGGCTACTGTATTATCCCCCACCTGTGAGAGGTAACAGAACACAGCTCTGAAGTGAGAGTATCCCCCACCTGTGAGAGGTAACAGAACACAGCTCTGAAAGTGAGAGTATCCCCACCTGTGAGAGGTAACAGGACACAGCTCTGAAGTGAGAGTATCCCCACCTGTGTGGGGTATCCCCGCGGCGTTCCAAACGAGAGACACCCAACTCTCAGTCTAACAGCAGGTGGTTCTGTCAGCACCCAATGCTACACCGGCTGACCTACAAAAGGAAGACAATTTTGTGATCTCCGCCTTGTTGGTTGCAAACAGGTGTTCACCACGTGGCGCAACAAGGAGCTATGTCGCAATAGTTCGGCTGCACCTCCATCATTTTATAACACATAGCTGTGGACCACCTTTTAGAAAATACAATACCACCTTTATTTTAGCGGTCAACATTTAACTGGATTATTATTATTATTACCAGTTAATCCTTGCGAAACCTTAGCACATTCAGCCCCCCCCCCCCCCCCCCCCCC
>CABEEJ010003930.1:16925-56032 GCA_901482245.1 Timema douglasi
TGGGAAACCTTAGCACATTCCGCCCCCCCCTCCCCCCCCCCCCTAAAAAGATTGAGTATTTTGTTGGGTTGTTGAAATTAAATACTCGGTGAAGTGTATACACAAAATAGCAATGAGAGTCTATTTTTGGTAATTGATACAAAAATATTGTTAGATTTTTCTTTTAACTTAAATTTTAAACAAACCATGTGTTTTAACATTAACTGAGAATGTTATGTCAGAAGTCGGTAAAAACTCCTATCCACTGATATCTTATTCATCGCTGTAGGCTTTGTTAGTTAATAAAAAGGGATGTTGACAACACAAATAATATACAGGATATATTATTAATAAGAACGAAACGCAACAAATTTAAGTACTAATACATTATGAAAAGCGAAGCTTGGGGAATGAATTATGTATTATTATTATTATTATTATTATTATTATTATTATTATTATTATTAGCACCGCGTCTTACTACCCGTTCGGGTTATACGCACTTACGCTAATGTGTAATGGTAGGGTGATTGTGAGATGAAATGGAGGACCTACAGTTTAACGTGGAATCCGAACCACGGTGGAGGCCTGGCACTCCCCACATTCACAGGATGTCTTGTCAATGAATTATGTAATTATGGAAACTAGCCGTAACTAAGTCTTATTCGATTGAATTGGAAAAACGACACCTGGACAAGAGAACCGAACCCGGGAACTTTGGCTTAGCGTGCCGATGCCCTACCACTGAGCTATCCAAGGATCGTCCCGTGCTCAGGGTCATTCTTCCCTCATATTTAAAGGCAGAGTCAAAGGTCCCGGGTTCGGTTCTCTTGTCCAGGTGTCGTTTTCCAATGTATTTGAATCTAATTCAGCTACGGTTGATTACCATAACTAACCACTCGTCCCACAAGTTTCGCCTGTCGTGTATACTTCATTGTGTAACGTTAATTTCTTCCATCTTGACTCGCTTGGAACGTTCATTGTATTTGTACTACTGGGTAGCATAAAACCACAACCCAGTCGCCGGTGGCTTTGATATTCACACGTCCATCACAGACTCTGTCTTAAACTAAAGAGTGAAGAACGACCCTGAGTAAGGTATGATCCCTTAATAGCACAGTGGTAGAGCATTGGCGTGCTAAGCGGAAAGGTCCAGGGTTCGATTACCTTGTCCGGGTGTCATTCTCCAATTTATATTATTATTGATATCTAATAGGTAATTATAAATGGCATGGCCGAAAAGGTATCATTTGTGATACATTAATGGCCGGGGGGACTGGATGTTGTGCCGGTCCTAGTCCTAAGTTGGATTATAAGACATATGAAGCTATGACAGGCCAGCAAGCCGGTAGTGGAAAATATATGGCTTGAATAAAAAACTGAGAGAACAGGCTGGAAACAGTAATGGATGTATAGGGGATGATTATATCATCTATCGGGTGAGCTGGCGGTCTAGGGGTAAGGTGTTGGACTTCTGTGCTGGAGTCCGGGGTTCAATCCTCGGTCCCGGCAAAGATTTATCTGATTACCAAACCCTTCCTTCACCTCTGACAAGACATCTTGTGAATGTGGGGAATGCCAGACCTCCACCGTGGTTCGGATCCCACGTTAAACTGTAGGTCCTCCATTTCATCTCACAATCACCCCACCATTACACATTAGCGTAAGTGCGTATAACCCGAACGGGTAGTAAGACGCGGTGCTAATAATAATAATAATAATAATAATAATAACAATATATCATCTATCTAAAGTGACAGCTTCACATTTCATGCTTACAAGTATGAATACATTAAAGTAGATCTAGAAACTCATTTTAGAGGTCAGATATTATGTCCATTCGTGAAAAAAAAGGACCATACGTTCAACACAGTAAATATAATATTTTTATACAGACCTACAGTCTCAGGCGCTAATGACTCCACTCTGGTTAAATATCAATTAAACCTTAGGACTTACGCCTTAACGCTTTCGTTCAAGGCAAGGCCTTCTAGTGATTGCTGAAGGAACACATTTCCTAGTAATTACTCGCATCATTGATCATCTAAATTCCGGTTATAACTTGAAAAAAAGATCTTGAACATAACAAAAATAAAAATAGAAAATAAATAGACCAGAAAATTATTCCGTTCTCTGTGGTTAAGTTGTTCTAAAGAGTGGTTGTGTCACAAGCTTAGGGGCCTTGGGTCTATTGTATTTATATACTATTTACTATACACAACCGGTATTCGAACCTTGACCGCCCTGTCACGGGAAATCCAGATTAATGCACTATAGGCCTAGTCCCGCCATCCGATTAGTAAATATCCGGGCGCTAACATTAGGGCAAGGGGTGGAATTACGAGTACTATTAGAATTTATTTATTTGGAGTATTTAACTTGCACTTTATGAACCAACTGATTATATCAGCACACGGGAATTTCTATGAGCGAGCGAGAAAGGACCTAACAACTTTTGCCGGGAAAGGTATTCTCACAAACCTTCCAGTGTTCTTTTACACGCCACAATTGACACGTGACCGACGGCTTTACTTCTCCTCCGAAGGAAGTTGTGCTACAGATTTTTATCGCTTAAGATAAATACGTCAACCCCCCGGCTGGGTTTGAACCCACGAACATCGGGTCCTGAGGCGAGCACTTTGCCCAAAGACCAAGGTCGAAAGCTAGTTTGTAAATCGTGTACTCTTGCCTATAAATTTCACTCTCAATAATCAATTTAATAAAATAAGTTTACCCGCATCCATGGTCGAGTGGTCATACTCCTTTAGTCTGGTTTTCCGGCGACGGTGAGGTTCGAATCCCGGCTAGGTTTAATGAAGGTTTGTCCCCCCCCCCCTTCCCCTCTAGATGGTGTCCCACTTTCCTTTCACGTGAATTTGAGAACATTTCCTTCAAATTCTTAATTTCTAATCCGTAGCCCGTTATAGAGTACTTATTATGTTTGTTTATAATAAATTACTATTGTTATTGTACGAAACAACAAAATAATGGTTGCAAAAGATACACTAGCGGGGATATAAACTACAGTAACCCCATGACTTCTTTGGTGCTGACTGACTGACAGCTGACAGATTTGAAAAATACCAGACCAAATTATGTATCTCTACGCCGAACCATATGATCTGCAAAAACATGTGTTTATCAGCTGTCACTTCTGACGGTCAAAATTTAGGTATATACCTAAATGTTGACTGAAAAACTAAACTCTACGTTGCTACTGGAGAGATATTTGATTTATTTTGGCCAAATAATGTCAATTTTATAAAAACTGTAAAAATACTTGTGCTCCCTTCAGCTGCATCTTAAGGGAAAGTAAGTTTAGGTACAAATTTTTTCAGTTTTTCTATGTGGAAAAAACATAGATCTTTGAACAAAATAAATAAAAATATTGCTGCAGTACATAAATTTATTCGGAATTTTCTATACATTAGAATTTATACAGTTTTTGTTTGTCATGTTCATTGACTAATTTAACCAGAACTTTTTATATTCATTAAGTTCACTATAAAATGCCGCTTTGCTCACTATAAATATTCAATTTTTTTTATCACCGCCTTTGGACAGAGAGCAACACACAAAGTCACGGTAAAAAAAAATCATTTAATTTTAAAATTGTGTGTGTGTGTGTGTGTGTGTCAACGATACACACCGTGCATTATTTGTGTTAGTCTTTGCGCTAGTATAAATAGTTTATAGCTCATTGGAGGGGGGGAATGAATACCTGGCATCCAATACTTAGGATAATAAAATCTCTTACTGAATTATAAATTTGTTTCACATTTAATTCGCCCATAAACATCTACTGTCGCATTGTGCTCAGTTTGAAATAATGATTATCAATGATTTATTCTGAGGGTAATCAGTAAGGATGGATGGATGGAAGTTAATGGCTCTGTATCACCTTGAATGAATATTGTTAGAATATGTTTGATTCACTTGACAAGCAACCCAGTATACGAGACTGGCGCCTTAGAACATGTGCTCCCGAACTTTGAAAACCAAGGGAGCTTTTGCACCAGAAGAATACAATCTGGAGTCCTCGAAAAATTGTCCACAATATAATATTATGAATATTCATATATCGACGTTTAAATTTTACAAGAATAAAATTATTATTATTAACACCGCGTCTTACTAACCGTTCGGGTTATACGCACTTACGCTAATGTGTAATGGTAGGGTGATTGTGAGATGAAATGGAGGACCTACAGTTTAACGTGGGATCCGAACCATGGTGGAGGCCTGGCATTCCCAACATTCACAAGATGTCTTGTCAGAGGTGAAGGAAGGGTTTGGTAATCAGATAAATCTGTGTCGGGACCGAGGATTGAACCCCAGCCGCCAGCATAGAAGTCTGACACCTCACCCCTAGACCGCCAGGTCACCGACAAGAATAAAAACTACAACTATGATAATATACCACTGAATATATGTTGAATGTAGAATACGTTTTGGAAATAATCTCTATATTAAAAATCTATAACAGCATTAAACGGGCCTCTTAAATTCCAAATTTGACCAAAGCACGGAAATAATAGCTTTGATAAAATTATATAAAACCCCTTCACCCCGGAAAGAATGATCACCTCTTTGGTGGCCGCATGGTCTAAATCACTAATCTCGCAGTAGACTAAAGGAGATCAAGGTTCGAGTCTCGGTTAGGTATACTGAGGGTAGTTTCTCCATAATTATATTCCACTCTCCTTCTCTCCACGTAAATGCGGTTACACTTCCTCTAAATATAGCCTTCCTAATACCTAAAACCATTAGCGTAATCAGTACATAAGCGTGTAGCCCGAACGGGTAGTAAGATGCGATCTTGGTTCGCCATTGCTTCTGGGTGGCAAAAATTCTTATATACATAATAAATTAGCCCCTCGTAGCCTGGATTCAAACCCAGAACCTGTGGGCCAAGGGTACGAATCAAGAGTCTGAAAACCATAAACCTAGAAACACACTTTCCCAGTGTGTTTTTTGAGGGTGTATAAGGTCGTTGAAAGTTGTAATAAATGTTCCTTCGTTCCAGCGACGGTCGTCCATCCATTACACGAGACAATGTAGCACGTGTAACATGATCCAGAAGTTACTTTCTAACAAAGTCATTGGAATACCCCACTCATCATTTCGGTGCTACGTAGATAGTAGCACACCTCCCCCCTATCCACAGAGAGATATCGTCCCATATTTTGGAATGCCATTACGTCCGAGATTCGTCTTGATAACAGTTTTGAGGATGTTGTCTGCATTTTATATCAGGACCTCTCATCGTGTGTTGGTTGTGTTTTACTGGAACTTTTAAAAAAAAGGGGGGAGCTTAGTTCATGTGTGTATTTGATACAGAGTTGGACGTTTGGAAGAAGAACCATATATGTAACTCAGATTTGTCCTAAACTTTCTCATAGAAAAACTACTTATATAAGTAAGCCTATCTACAGTAGCCCCATGGCTTCTTTGGGGCTGAGTGACAGCTCATAGCTGACAGCTCATAGCTGACAGCTAAAAGCTTTGAAAAGTTACCAGACCAAATTATGTATCCCTACGCCGAACCATATGATCTGCAAAAACATGTGTTTAGTGGCTGTCACTTTTGACGGTCAACATTTAGGTATATACCTACATGTTGACTGTCAGAAGTCAGCTGTGAGCTGTCAGTCAGCACCAAAGAAGCCATGGAGCTACTGTATGTAACTCATCGTGGAGTATGATTGGACAACAATTCAAGGGATGTACTTTTGGGTCCTCGGCGCAATTCAGGCGAACCCAAGAAGAAAACACCCTCATTGCACCGGACCGGGATCGACCCCCGATATCACCGTCTTTTGATTTCCAATCTATTGTGAGAGTATCGCCTTAGACTATGCAGCCACCGAAGTGGGTCAAAACCTAGTTAGTCAACTCTTGTATTTTAACAAATTATTCCTAGCTAAAGAGTTGAGCGTGTGCTGTCCTAGGTTAATTAAGTTTTAAAAGAAATATTTTGATACAACCCTGTGTTTAGAAATAAGCACTTTATGTTTATTGATAAATACTGTTTAGTGACGTAATCTAGGCTTATTACTGATCATCAGTGACATAAAGTACATAATCTAAGCGATCAGGATGAGGTCTGTACTGGTAAAAATCTGAACCATGATGTCAAGACTAGTCTTGTCTGGTTTCCCGGTGACGGGTTCGAGTCCTGTTTAGTTACTTTGATAGTCACACTAACCTACCACGTAAAATGCGGGTACGTTTAATATTAATTAAATTTTCCTCATTCCCACCTCATCAGAGTAGATGTGCGGATGCCCCGGATAGGTAAATAGTAGGAGGCGGTACATAAACAAGACGAGAAGAAGGAATTTTAACTAACTGTGCCCTAATTCTCTTGTAGAAAGGATGCGAGTCTAGCTATTACCGGGATTACCTGATAGAGATTAGTGCCCGAAACCCGCACTGGTGGGCACCGGGACTAAATTTCCGAGATTATCTAGTTTGCACTGCCAGCGGCGAGGAGGTAAATGTTCGAATTCCTCCATTATGGGTGGGTTTTTTTCTAAAGGGCTTCTCATTCATCCTCCACGCAGATGTTGGCATATTTTATCTTAAATATACCTTCATAATCCCTCCTCCAGCACTCCCGTCCGATAAGGTCTGACTAAGACGAGGAGGTTTTTCCCAGTTGTCCGGTGACGACAGGTTAGGTCGCTAAATGGCCGACTGCGCACGTAAAATGCGTGGCTACACTCAAAGTACACAACTATAATGGGTTAGAGGAGCCTCTAAGAGGGTTTTGTTCCCCGGACAAGTGAATACTGGACATTGGCAGGCGAGTTTACACTTTGAAACCTTTCTGACTTAAGTAAGGTGTCAGTCTGGTGCTGTTTTTTGCCTTTAATCCCTACTCCATTATCATAACTAAAACTAGAATCACCCGCTTCAGTGGCCGCACAGTCCAAGACGTCACACTCGTAGTACATTATACTGCCGATGATGAGAAGACTGGGGTTTGAATCCCGGTACTGTGAACAAAGGGTGGTTTTCTAATAAATGGTTTTTCCACTTTCCCTCCACGCAACTGTGGGTATACTTCCTTTAAATACGACCTTCCTAATCTCTAACACACTAACGTACTTGGTACATATACGTTATAGCCCGAACGGGTAGTAAGACACTACTAGAAGACTCCAATCGTCCGACCTAGCAATTGGAGGAATTACGGAGATGACCGGCTTTGCTTCCAAGTCGAGCCCGTGTGTTGTGACGTATGGGGTGTCCCGAGGAATGTGAGGGGACCCACGTCGGGGACTCTCTCATACCACACACACAACTCTTAGCAGAGAGAGATACTTGTAAGTCCCTGACGTTATCTCTGGACCGAGCACGCTCGGACCCACTGGGATACGACGGGAGATTGGAACAATCCCACTTCCCTAAGGGACAATCTCATCTGACAGCTAAAAATTGTGACTAGATCTTCTTTCCCGTATTCATACGTCAGGTCATGTGAGCTGCAGCAGTCACATTTGATAGATATTACCAATATCTATAACATAAAACTAGTTAAATAATAAAAATATTAATTTTGGCCGTAAAGCGTTTGTATTTTATAAACAGACATTTCTTTAAAAATTGGACTGTACCACACTATGATTTCAATCCCCATCTTCATCATCAACAGCTTCCAGTGACTGGTTGGGTCTGTTTGGAACATAAGCCTCTCCTTTCCTCCCTCCACCTTGGCCCAGTCCTCTCCTCCACTCTCCTCCTTACTCCCTTCATCCATCTGTCCCTTACTCCTGGACTTCCTTTCCTCCCTCCACCTTGGCCCAGTCCTCTCCTCCACTCTCCTTCTTACTCCCTTCATCCATCTGTCCCTTACTCCTGGACTTCCTTTCCTCCCTCCACCTTGGCCCAGTCCTCTCCTCCACTCTCCTCCTTACTCCCTTCATCCATCTGTCCCTTACTCCTGGACTTCCTTTCCTCCCTCCACCTTGGCCCAGTCCTCTCCTCCACTCTCCTCCTTACTCCCTTCATCCATCTGTCCCTTACTCCTGGACTTCCTTTCCTCCCTCCACCTTGGCCCAGTCCTCTCCTCCACTCTCCTCCTTACTCCCTTCATCCATCTGTCCCTTACTCCTGGACTTCCTTTCCTCCCTCCACCTTGGCCCAGTCCTCTCCTCCACTCTCCTCCTTACTCCCTTCATCCATCTGTCCCTTACTCCTGGACTTCCTTTCCTCCCTCCACCTTGGCCCAGTCCTCTCCTCCACTCTCCTCCTTACTCCCTTCATCCATCTGTCCCTTACTCCTGGACTTCCTTTCCTCCCTCCACCTTGGCCCAGTCCTCTCCTCCACTCTCCTCCTTACTCCCTTCATCCATCTGTCCCTTACTCCTGGACTTCCTTTCCTCCCTCCACCTTGGCCCAGTCCTCTCCTCCACTCTCCTCCTTACTCCCTTCATCCATCTGTCCCTTACTCCTGGACTTCCTTTCCTCCCTCCACCTTGGCCCAGTCCTCTCCTCCACTCTCCTCCTTCTCCCTTCATCCATCTGTCCCTTACTCCTCGACTTCCTTTCCTCCCTCCACCGTGGCCTAGTCCTCTCCTCCTTACTCCCTTCATCCATCTGTCCCTTACTCCTGAACTTCCTTTCCTCCCTCCACCGTGGCCCAGTCCTCTCCTCCTTACTCCCTTCATCCATCTGTCCCTTACTCCTGGACTTCCTTTCCCTCTCCATTCCTCTCCCACGGCTATACTACCTTCTCTCTCCTGTCCTGGATTGTCTCTTCCTTTACTATCAATAGAATTGGTTTTAATTTATTTTGTATGCATATTGTATTAAATTTGTCACGTTTAATATGAGTGCTATTAATACACTATCGATGAAAGCTTAAAATAAAATGCTAGTTAAGAGGAAATGCATTATAATTTTAATTAAAGAAGGGTGGAAACAATTTTAATGCAGTCGGGGTACGTTCTTGAGTAGCGACCTGCCGCGTCAAAGTAAAGTAAGACAGCAGTAGACGCGAGACTAGATTCTCCGGTAAAAGCATTCCATTCTACCGCAGTTAATATTTCTCCCTTGAAAGCTACACCGTATCAATTACAACGCGCCACGTGCGCCCTATCGCGCCCTCCGCTGACGACTCACTGGAAACTATAAGTGACATAGCCCGAATAAATATACTAGTTGATTTTTTGACGCCCCAAAACAAAGATCGTATATAAATCTTGCCTTATGACTCGAGTTTGGGGTGAAAATTGTATGAATTTTAAGTTATACGGATTTTTATTACACCGCGATTGGGCACCAATTATATTGATATCGGCCCGCGATTGGGCACCAATTATAACGATATCGGATTTGTTGTAATATTTGATGCGAATGTGGACGATACCGGGTTTTATGATGACGATGACGCGTGTATGCCTTACCGCGCACTTATCACATGGCTATGTGATCTGATTATATGTGATACTTATTCTTATGAAATGAGCAAGACTTTTTATGTTGCACATGGTTTATTTATATGATTACACCTTCGGTACTGAAGGTATGATATTAAATGCTACAGTTTTTGTTAATTTATGGATTGTTTTACTGTGATATTTTACATGTTCCATGTTCTGAGTAGTGTGTGCTGTGTAGCGTTATGTTATTATATTCTGCGCACAAGCGGCTTATATATGACCTACCCCTTGCTTCTTGGACCCTTTGTCTCCAGTGTTAAAACTAAATCTTAGGAAGACTCCTGGCAACCTGGTGTTGTGAAGGCTGGCTTCCTATTGGGTAGAGGGAACCAGCATGTCACATGATGTTTCTAATACAATGGAGTTTATCTTTTAAAGAAAGAAAAAAATTAAAGCGCAATATATTGAAATTATTTCTGAAAAGCGTGTGATTCTCCGTGGATGAAGTACTAAAAGGAAATTTTACATACAGTACTTTAAAGAAAAATACACTTCATCCATGACTTTTTTTGAATATATGAGAGGGGCCCAAAACAATGCTGGAGTTATGGGGTACTTCCACCTCACACGAGGGTAAACTAAAAGGATTACACTGGTAATACATTGTTTTTAGCTTGTTTCCAATTTTAGGAAGTTGCATTGCACGTTTAACATCCCTCCCTGATGAGTTCCGATAGAATGAAACCTAGGTCGGGGGTAGCGATCGATTTTCTTCAAGAGGCAGGCATTACCTCTTTGTCCAGTGACAGCAGTGTAAAGTGTGAACTGCGTTCTTTCCATGGTAAAAGCCATATTGTGTTCGTTCCCTTTTATATGTTTTCATCCGCTTTACTCTACTTTTTTCCAAATACATTTACTAAATACTTTATAAGTAATTTAACACAATGTAGCAGGAGGTTAGAGGTGAAAAGATATATTGGATTTAAGTGTTCTTTATACCTATTCTATTTCCATTTATCTCATTTTTTTCTCCAACAACGATGATGGTTACCCTGCCCATATTCCTTACGATAAGTCGTACAGCATTGCCGAAATCCAGGCCATAATCTGGGACGGCTACCAACTGACATGATGTGTCAAACAACGCGAGTATAACTGTAACAAAATAAACTAATACACATGGAAACGGTAGTTGAGCCCGATACCTTTATGATTCTGCTCGTCACTGTTTTATTTTGAAGCTGCCAAAAGGTCACGTGTCCCACACGTGTATTATATGTAAAAAATGGCACCGTCAAAGCCGAATACAAACTCGACGACTGAAATCATTTCATCTTCCTCAGACATAAAATCTTGGAAAATATTTAGTGACGAATATAATTTTGTTGAGTTTTCAAGTCAGGAGAATCTTATTCAATTCCAGGCAGGATTTTTTAGAGTAATGTTTTTTTTTTATGAATGGTTCTGTCACTTTGGCTTGGCTCCATAATTCCAGGAGCTGGTCACGTGAGTTCTGTACCGGAATAATTTAGTCTGTAGGTCATTTTCTAGTAGAAACTCTGTATTTAAATACGCACGTTAAATGAATGACCAAATTAAAACAAATCATCCAGAGTAAATTCGTTGAGTACATATTTCGAGAGTGCGTCTACGCCAGTTCTTAAAGTTTGACCAAAGTATCACGAAACGAAATGTTGAAATGTTTGTTTAAAAATAGAAAAGCTCACACAACCGTTTGTTTCCGAGAGGTAAAGTGGGGATATTGTTGCGGTTGCGCGGTGGTACACCAAAGGAGACTTGTTCAAGTTTATCTAGGACTGTTGGAAATGTGGGTTTTTTTTGAGACTTCCGTCTTACGTGGTGGGGCCGTCTGGTGAAGGGGCGTTTTGAGCAAATACAGCGGCGGGACTAGTTCCCTCCGCCAAAGAGGAGGACCGCAGTATCTTCCTTGTATCCCAGACAGTCGAGTAAACATTGGAACATGGAAGGAAACAATCGTAGGAAAGTACAGTCTTGTGACGCACACAATAGTAAGGCTCACTTGACGCATGAGCTACCGCTAAGCGCTTGATTAGAACATCTGAGGGTCATCGTGTTGGGAATACGAGCTAGGGGTACGGTTTTTGCAGTTTTTATAGCAAAACTTTTATTTTCGTTGATAGAAATCAAATTATTCTCCAGTGCAAACATAAGAGTTTAATTTTCTTCACATGGTGATATCAACAGTTTGTTGAATATCTGTCAAGGTTGTAAGGGCGTAGAGAGGTGGGAGTCTGGACCCCCTCCTGGAATTTATTAGACCTAATGTTTAATTTTTTTTTACTCTTACTACAGTTTTATGTCATAAACCAAATAATACTTACCATGAATATTTTAATATTCACCTTCAATATTCACCTTGTAAAACTTCCAGTTGTAAAATTAGCTCCGTCAAAATTTCAAATACTCAACTTCCTGTCTCATACATTCATATGGAGTTGGAGAACTAAGGACGTTTCTTGGAATGAGCCGGGAAATTGAGGCAAACATTACCTCTAACACCTGTAAGATCCAGTAAATAACAGAACAACTGTCCGAAGAGGAGTCTGTAGCTTACAATACCTCCCCTAACATTACCTCTAACACCTGTAAGATCCAGTAAATAACAGAACAACTGTCCGAAGAGGAGTCTGTAGCTTACAATACCTCCCCTAACATTACCTCTAACACCTGTAAGATCCAGTAAATAACAGAACAACTGTCAGAAGAGGAGTCTGTAGCTTACAATACCTCCCCTAACATTACCTCTAACACCTGTAAGATCCAGTAAATAACAGAACAACTGTCAGAAGAGGAGTCTGTAGCTTACAATACCTCCCCTAACATTACCTCTAACACCTGTAAGATCCAGTAAATAACAGAACAACTGTCAGAAGAGGAGTCTGTAGCTTACAATACCTCCCCTAACATTACCTCTAACACCTGTAAGATCCAGTAAATAACAGAACAACTGTCAGAAGAGGAGTCTGTAGCTTACAATACCTCCCCTAACATTACCTCTAACACCTGTAAGATCCAGTAAATAACAGAACAACTGTCAGAAGAGGAGTCTGTAGCTTACAATACCTCCCCTAACATTACCTCTAACACCTGTAAGATCCAGTAAATAACAGAACAACTGTCAGAAGAGGAGTCTGTAGCTTACAATACCTCCCCTAACATTACCTCTAACACCTGTAAGATCCAGTAAATAACAGAACAACTGTCAGAAGAGGAGTCTGTAGCTTACAATACCTCCCCTAACATTACCTCTAACACCTGTAAGATCCAGTAAATAACAGAACAACTGTCAGAAGAGGAGTCTGTAGCTTACAATACCTCCCCTAACATTACCTCTAACACCTGTAAGATCCAGTAAATAACAGAACAACTGTCAGAAGAGGAGTCTGTAGCTTACAATACCTCCCCTAACATTACCTCTAACACCTGTAAGATCCAGTAAATAACAGAACAACTGTCAGAAGAGGAGTCTGTAGCTTACAATACCTCCCCTAACATTACCTCTAACACCTGTAAGATCCAGTAAATAACAGAACAACTGTCAGAAGAGGAGTCTGTAGCTTACAATACCTCCCCTAACATTACCTCTAACACCTGTAAGATCCAGTAAATAACAGAACAACTGTCAGAAGAGGAGTCTGTAGCTTACAATACCTCCCCTAACATTACCTCTAACACCTGTAAGATCCAGTAAATAACAGAACAACTGTCAGAAGAGGAGTCTGTAGCTTACAATACCTCCCCTAACATTACCTCTAACACCTGTAAGATCCAGTAAATAACAGAACAACTGTCAGAAGAGGAGTCTGTAGCTTACAATACCTCCCCTAACATTACCTCTAACACCTGTAAGATCCAGTAAATAACAGAACAACTGTCAGAAGAGGAGTCTGTAGCTTACAATACCTCCCCTAACATTACCTCTAACACCTGTAAGATCCAGTAAATAACAGAACAACTGTCAGAAGAGGAGTCTGTAGCTTACAATACCTCCCCTAACATTACCTCTAACACCTGTAAGATCCAGTAAATAACAGAACAACTGTCAGAAGAGGAGTCTGTAGCTTACAATACCTCCCCTAACATTACCTCTAACACCTGTAAGATCCAGTAAATAACAGAACAACTGTCAGAAGAGGAGTCTGTAGCTTACAATACCTCCCCTAACATTACCTCTAACACCTGTAAGATCCAGTAAATAACAGAACAACTGTCAGAAGAGGAGTCTGTAGCTTACAATACCTCCCCTAACATTACCTCTAACACCTGTAAGATCCAGTAAATAACAGAACAACTGTCAGAAGAGGAGTCTGTAGCTTACAATACCTCCCCTAACATTACCTCTAACACCTGTAAGATCCAGTAAATAACAGAACAACTGTCAGAAGAGGAGTCTGTAGCTTACAATACCTCCCCTAACATTACCTCTAACACCTGTAAGATCCAGTAAATAACAGAACAACTGTCAGAAGAGGAGTCTGTAGCTTACAATACCTCCCCTAACATTACCTCTAACACCTGTAAGATCCAGTAAATAACAGAACAACTGTCAGAAGAGGAGTCTGTAGCTTACAATACCTCCCCTAACATTACCTCTAACACCTGTAAGATCCAGTAAATAACAGAACAACTGTCAGAAGAGGAGTCTGTAGCTTACAATACCTCCCCTAACATTACCTCTAACACCTGTAAGATCCAGTAAATAACAGAACAACTGTCAGAAGAGGAGTCTGTAGCTTACAATACCTCCCCTAACATTACCTCTAACACCTGTAAGATCCAGTAAATAACAGAACAACTGTCAGAAGAGGAGTCTGTAGCTTACAATACCTCCCCTAACATTACCTCTAACACCTGTAAGATCCAGTAAATAACAGAACAACTGTCAGAAGAGGAGTCTGTAGCTTACAATACCTCCCCTAACATTACCTCTAACACCTGTAAGATCCAGTAAATAACAGAACAACTGTCAGAAGAGGAGTCTGTAGCTTACAATACCTCCCCTAACATTACCTCTAACACCTGTAAGATCCAGTAAATAACAGAACAACTGTCAGAAGAGGAGTCTGTAGCTTACAATACCTCCCCTAACATTACCTCTAACACCTGTAAGACCCAGTAAATAACAGAACAACTGTCAGAAGAGGAGTCTGTAGCTTACAATACCTCCCCTAACATTATCTCAACATACCCCCTCCCTCAAAACATTATTTGCTAACTATGAAAGGTTTGAAAGAAAGGGCAGGGAAGGATAGACCCTCATAAGCTCGCGTGTTATCTGGTCCTTAGCTCTAAAATTTTGAGAAATATTGTTCTAGGCAGTGCCATTTTTTTACTACCGCATTTTACTGCACTTTCGGCTTGTATGCAAATGTCATAATTGTACCAACGTGTTAAGGATGAGGAAGGTTAAATTTAGTGGAATTGTACCCACATTGGCATATAGGAAGATTAGAAAATTATTTAAGAAAAAAAACACTCTGTGGACCGGCCCTGGATTCGAACCCCAATCATCCCGTTATCTCCAGTCTATTGCAATAGTGACGGAAGGCATTGTGGGTCTAATCCCCTGGAACCTACCTTGGCAAATGGCCCTAGAACATATTGTATGTGCATACAGTTGAATTTTATGAAATAGTAGTCAAAAATACAAATAGGAAATTCGTAATATAAATTGTATTTACCTTTTATTATCATCCAGATTATCATTTATATTAAATTACATATACAATTATCCTAATTTAAACTACAAGTGTGTCAAAACTTAGGTAAATTGGCTTAGGTTGTGTTTCGACCAGCAAATCATTAGGGCCTAATTTTTGTCAAATTATATAAAACATTATTTAACACTTTACCAGTAAAATAAACTTTGCTTTACTTTGGTTATTGTGACTTTATTTACAATGAATGACACTTAATTGCTACATCCGATGAATAGAAAACGTTAATATATATATTTTCGCCTCTTCAAGTCATGTGATCTGAAGCTGTCATTTTGATACTAATCAATAAAACACCACTAATATATAAAAAATTTATCAATGTTGGCCGCGAAAAATAGCGTTGTATTTTCTAAAACTTGCTCAACTTTCATGTTAAATATATTCTAGTGCATGATATTCGAAAAACATGAAGGTAAAATACAATTCATCTTGTAACTTATAAAATATAATCTATTAGTGTATACTTCTCACCGCTAAAAATTAAAATTAAATAACAGTTAATAAGAGTAAAACTTGTTTTGAATTTAATCAATTAATCATTAAGAGTGTGTAATCCAGTAATTTTGATACTATTCACGCAGTGACGTCATGAAGTCAAATGTGTTTAAGATTGCAATACATGTTGTTAGACTTGTTTAAAGTATTTTTAGTGTAAAAATCTGTAATAATCTCTTGGCTACAACTTGTGTACATTAAAAACGAGTCATATTTGGTTTACGTATTATCTGAATTATTGTGTTCAGGATATCCTACATTGTATAACCCTCCTTGGTGGATAAAATATGTCACAACTATGGTGGAAATGAGTGAAACAATATATCGCTATATTATATACCTTGCCACACGTAAAAACGTACATCTGTGCCATCTGTGGGGGAGATAACTAAACGTAGCTACCGCGCAGCGCTGGACGAGGCCTACCGGCGGAAACAGTAACTACACAGTCGCTTGTGAGGTCAATGAGTTCAACAATATTGTTATTGAGCGACCTGTGGCTCCTCGATATTCAACCATCCTAAACAGTTGGTTGGAGTTTGACTTGAAGTCAACAAAGAAACCGCGGCATCGTCAAACGCGTCACTCTCCAGGTTGAGGTAAGTTAATTAATATAAATTTCAACATTAGGATGTACTAATAAATTTAATCTATGTATTTATGTGTTATTTCAAAGTTCTTTGGAATACAAATTGTTCTATTATATACACTTAAATGTACAACAATATAAAATCTATAGGTTGTAGCAACCGTCAATCATGTTCTCTTTTCAAAATTCCTCACTAACATCAAAACCATTTGTAGTATTGTAATTTTATGGCAATATATTTATGTTATTAAGTGTGTTTAATATACTTTTAAAACTACTTTTGTTTGATATAAATTCACACAATATATAGATAAACGTTGAATTTTCTTTTGTTGCTCCGAACCGAAAATGTGTTATACCGTAACAATTTAAAGATTGATTTATTTTAAATGGAGCATCATTATATATCAATAATTTATTTATTGTGCCCTACGTCTTACTATCCGTTCGAGGTATCTGCATGTTAACCACAATTGGTTAGGATTGAGGCAGGTGGAATTCAGTCGAAATGTACCTGAATTTTCGTGGCGGGAAATCATTTAGGACAAACCCTTCGTAGCCAGCCAGATCTTTCAATCACCTGCAGTCTAACTTATTTCGAGAGTGACGCCTTAAATAAGTTATTTCACTAAATTAACGTCGTTGGAGATTTCGAAGCTATTTTGCGAAGCGGGTTGTATTTTAACTTGGCGCACCTAAACACTCTTAAAGGCTAATTTCGCGCCAAAATAGTCCAGTCAAATCAAATCAAGACTGATTGAATGTGTAGGTCTAGTGTTTACTTATACTGATTGTTGTTTCATTTCGGTCAAAGTTTTGATACATTTTTAACAATGGATGTTGAAACTCTTATTATATTTGTCAAGGATTACAGTGAAGATGTTACCCATCCGGAGCATCGAAACAAAAAGGTTATTGGTCGTCATAATCATCAACTGTTTTCCAGCCATGGCCGGGTCAGTTTAGTAAAATGCCTCCATCTATCTCTTTCCTTCCACCATTCCTCCTCCTTGGATTGGTCGTTATTAGTAGTAAATGAGTAAAATCAGGAAACGGATGCTTTGAAAGAACAGAACGGGCGTCTCCTTAGAGGAAGCGCCCGTAAGTTTATTTTATGATCTATAATTTTTTTTATGAATCATCTTAAGGTGTGGCAGAAGGGAGTGCAAGTATTTTTCAGTTTTTATGGAACATAAATTTGTTGGCCAAAATGAATCAAATATTTCTCCAGTAGCAACATAGAGCTTAGTTTTCTGCACATGCTGATATCAACAGACCTTGAATATCTATCAAAGATGTCCTGGAATTTGGTCAAAACTTTTAAAATAAAGAGAATAAGTTTTGACCAAATTCCAGAACACCTTTGACAGATATTCAAGATATGTTGATATTACAATGTGCAGAAAACTAAGCTCTATGTTGCTACTGGAGAACATGTTTATTTATTATGGCCAAAAAAATTTAATTTTATAAAAACTGTAAAATTACTTGTGCTCCCTTCAGCCGCACCTTAATAATAATAATAAAGGTAATTACATCCACATCCAACTCGTACAAAACCAGGTTCACTGAATATAAAATATTTGTATCAATTTGTCCCATTTTAGTAAAGTCTACGACTGATTCGATGTGAAACACCTTGACTGCTGTGATTTCACTGGACTGAACTTGACTGGTGTGAAATTAGCATAAACACTATCACACCAATGTGTGAAATATAAATAGAGGGAAGAAAATGAGCAGTCCACCCTGAGAGGGCTCCTGTTTATCTACTGATAACACTTCCCCTCTTCCTCTGACGAGTTTACACAGTCACTGTAATATTTGCTCCTTGAAAACATTGACTTGCTTTTTAAAATTACCCTTTTCCCAGTTTCCTTTTCTAGATATACATTTGCTACCACGGTCTGATTTAATCCACATCCTGGCAGGAGGACTTCTACAGGACATTTTCGTGATGAAACCAAATAGCTTCAGTTGTAGAGGATTTATAAAAAATACGTTTACAAAAAAACTACTTCGAGATAAAAATAATAATTTTGTGACATTGTAAGACTATTTTTAGAATTAATAAAGAATTTATGGCTTTTGTTTGAACGTTATATCTTTAAAACTCGCCGATTAAAACATAAATTCACAAACATGGGAATTCCTATCTTGTCCTGCCGTGACGTCACACTGCAGTAGCGTACGCAGGTTTATGAAGTAGGGGCTGTTTGGAGGGAGGAACCCCGAACCTTCGAGGGAAATTTTTTTGTTACCATTATATACACGTAGAAGCTTTTTTGGAAGGTTTTTATCGGTATTTGTTAACTTGGTAATTTATAATTTTACTATAATAAACGTGATAATCTAACAAAATAATAAACAAATAGGCCTAAATTAAAGTGTACGTAACCATCACATTGGCCTATCGTCACAAAAAATACCAATTATTTATAATAGGTCAATGTCTAGCCACTGTTTAACTTCTCGAGGGGACCACGAAAAATAACGCCTTTGTTCGCATGTCCACAGGTGTGGGTTATAGAAAGAAAAGAAGTTAAACTTTCTTTTTTTAAGATTGTCAGATGACTGATTGTTTCACCAAACCATGTCCTTATAATCAAAGATATTTGGTAAATAACCATTCCTTCAAAAATTATCGTCAACAAATTTAGTACATAGTGATATGCTATAGATTATTTGATTCATACGAGGACATTTAATCAACTATACAGGTTATTTTTAATAAAGGCCAAAGCGAGTAAATAAATCGGGAAAACCTTGTGAATGTGGGGAATGCCAGGCCTCCACCGTGGTTCGGATTCCACGTTAAACTGTAGGTCCTCCATTTCATCTCACAATCACCCTACCATTACACATTAGCGTAAGTGCGTATAACCCGAACGGGTAGTAAGACGCGGTGCTAATAATCATACAGTAAGCCCACGCCTTCTTTGGTGCTGACTGACAGCTCACAGCTGCCTTCTGACAGTAAACATTTAGGTATATACCTAAATGTTTACTGTCAGAAGTGACAGCTGCTAAACACACGTTTTTGCAGATCATTTGGTACGGCGTAGGGATACATAATTTGGTCTGGTAACTTTACAATGCCGTCAGCTGTGAGCTGTCAGTCAGCACCAAAGAAGCCATGGGGCTACTGTAGATCGCAAAAAGCACAGGGCTATATTAGAGTAGCAATAATAATAATAATAATAATAATAATAATGTACCTTTTATTGGCCTGAAATCTACGATCAAAAACATCGGCTTTGGCTTGGTCCTGATAACTAAGCAAATTAATCAAAAATGAAATCTATCTAAACAAATTTCACTTCTCACCAGAAGTAAAGATGTTAAAAAATTTATAAAATATATAAAGAAGGTGCCAAAAAACGTAAGATTTCTTCTCATTGATACGTTTGGCTTATGTAGTTCAATAAATGATTACTTGTTCATGATTAAAGCCATATTAACACCAATATATTAATTATGTTCGTAAAAGGTTTCTAAACCACTAATTTGTAGGTACATTAATTATTAGTGTATCTATGTTTGTATATTACTAACTGAGGTCCAGGGGAAATGTTTTTGGTTTAATGATTATACGTGGAAGATTTCTTTAAATGATAATAATAACAATAATATTTAGCACCGCGTCTACCCGTTCGGGTTATACGCTCAAGTACTAATTATGCTAATGGGTTAGGAATTGGGAACGTTAAATGTAGATTAAGTGAACCCGCATTTGCGTGGAGTGAGAGTGAAAAACAATTTAGGAAAAAAACACTCCTAGTACACCCGAGTGAGATTCAAACCTCTCTCTCTCCCTCCCAGTCCACGGCAGTCTAGCTCAACACGAAACTAGCGCGCTAGCTAACCACGCCACCGAGGTGGGTGTTACCTTAAAGTTAGTTTCTTTTAAGCCCGGACAGACAAACACTCTCTTCATTGTATTAATACCTTACATATGAATATAACTAATAACAAACGGCGCTCAAATTGTAATATTGTGATCTTGAAACAAGTTCCCATCCACTGTCTAGATCTATCTATCTATTTATATATAACTAGCAATCCCGCACAGCGCTGCCCGTAGCCCACTGTGGTATATTTATTATTATTTAGCACCGCGTCTTACTACCCGTTCGGGTTATACGCTTTAAGTACTAATTACTCTAATGGATTAGGACTTGGGAAAGGTTGAATTAGAGGAAGTGAACCCGCATTTGCGTGGAGGAGGAGGAGGAGTGGAAAAACATTTAAGATAAACCACCCCCCAGTTCACCCGACCGAGATTCGAACCTCGATCTCTCCGTCCTCAGCAGTTGAGCTCAACAGACACTGTGGTATAACAATTATATAAGCGTGCCCCCTCCTCCATGGTGCCCGATTTCAAATGGAAACGTTATCTCTGAAACGTAATTTTAAACCAGATTAAAAATAGTTTCTTAAAGTTTTTGTTAAAAATGGTCTAATTAAAAGCTGATTAAAAATTTAAAAATCCGGCCTTGGGGTGAATTTGGACCCCCTTCCGTCCACCTGTGTTAAAAATGTCAGATCTCTGCGTGCCGTAGATTTGGCTGGACATCGCTCATAAACAAACGCTTCCTGTTATTATTATAGATAGATAAAACCCGCCTCGGTGGCGTAGTTGGCTAACGCGCTTGTCGTTTTGAGCTCTACTGCTGAGGACGGGGAGATCGAGGTTCGAATCTCGGTCTGGTGAACTGGGGGTGGTTTTTCCTAAATGGTTGTGCACTCTCCCTCCACGCAAATGCGGGTTCACTTCCTCTAATTCAACCTTCCCAATTCCTAATCCATTAGCGTAATTAGTACTTAAAGCGTATAACCCGAACGGGTAGTAAGACGCGGTGCTAAATAATAATATTATAGATAGATAAAGTATTTAGTTTAGCTGGTTACCGCGATCAATACGTCATACTTAAAGATTATTTTTCAGCTTTATGTATTCAAAATGGTATGTTATTGTAAAATCACGGGTAATCAACCCCCCACCCCCCACCCCCCACACCTTTTCACTCCTACCTTTTACCCGGTAACCTCCTCCACCTAACAACTTGGAATCTATAATAGGTTTATGGTAGGAAGAAACCTTCAGAAAATACAATTTTTATTTTGTACGATTTAGTATTGATAGTATTTTATGATACTGTTATTATTTAACAGGTATTTATATATAATTTATGTTATCTATCAAAAGTGATGCGTGCATCTCCATGAATTGACTTATGAATATATGAAAATTTTTCTAGTAATAACGTTTACATTTGTCAAAAAGTCTCTTCCTGTTTGATTCTGACTGTAGTTTATAGCGTGAAATGTCAAAGCAGTATGTTAGTACCTACATGCAAATAGATCTTTTTTTCTGATAGCCACACACTACCCTATACTCACCATATCAAGACACGGAGCTCGAAGTAGAGACTAACTAGAAATATGTCTGGCGTAAACGATGGGCAATGGAATTTCCTCCAAGTTTTGGTCTAAAACATATTTCTGCTTTAGTTATGTAGTTAAAGCATGAAATGATGTTGTCAAATTTATTCATTTAACACGACATATTATTTTTTTAAATAGAGATTTTAAAACGGAACTTATATTTAAAAATAAATGAAGTGAAACTTTTTGTATATAATTAAATTAGATTAATTACATTAGTATAGCCTAAACATTAAAAAAATATCAACATATTGAAGTGTGACTAACCAAAGTTATAAAATATTTAAGAAAATATTATGTATGACAGAAGAAATGACGTACAGGTGATATAAACTTATAATAATACAAAACTAAGAAAACATTTAACACCGCTCTAAAATTACTTATAATTACCGTAAGATTAACCTGTTACGCGTTTTATTAGTTTTGTCATACATAATATTTACTTAAGTAGTTTCATGATTTTGTTAGTTACACTTCGATATTTTAAAAATGTTGTAGAAAATTTAATTAATCAATATCAATTTTTATATAAAAAAAATTTCACTTAAATTATTTTGAAGCATATTTTCCTTAACATTAAATATATTGTGTTCGTCTGAAAAAAAAAACCAGCTTTGTTTCTAACAAACAGTAAATTTATAATTTCTACAGATTGCTTACAAGGGGAAATCATTGCTGTGATGCATATATAAACATTATTATTAGGTGTTCTGTCCTCCGACAGGTCCATTCCATCTGTCAGTAATTTAGACCGCCAATGCACCCTGTCCTCTGCCTCCTTCAAGTCATCCAATATTTGAATCCTCCTCCTTCCTAAGCTCCTCTTTCCCTCAACCTTTCCTCCTATAACGCCGTACAGAAGACAGTTCCTCCTAAGGATGTGTTTGATCCAGTTTGGTTTGTACCGAAGAATTACATTCAAAATGGTTCTCTTCTCACCCACTCTTCTCAGGACTTGTTCATTTGTCCCCCTGTCTGTCCACCTCATCTTCTCACCCACTCTTCTCAGGACTTGTTCATTTGTCCCCCTGTCTGTCCACCTGATCTTCTCACCCACTCTTCTCAGGACTTGTTCATTTGTCCCCCTGTCTGTCCACCTGATCTTCTCACCCACTCTTCTCAGGACTGGTTCATTTGTCCCCCTGTCTGTCCACCTGATCTTCTCAAGTCTTCTCCAGCTCACATTTCAAAGCCCTCCAAGTATTTCATGAACATACATTTTCTCAAATCATATCTCTACAATACATATTTTGTATATAAACGTCACATTTCCAATATGAATTAATTATTTTTTTTCGAAAAAAGTATTTTCATTTTTGTATAAATAGTGTTTGTAGGTCTTGTGTTCCAAATTTCAAGTCTTAGTTAAGTCGTATACGTGTTAGTACATTGGTGATTCTAGATAAAGTTCAAACTATATTTTTCATGTCTCTTTGTGAAGTAAACTTATCATTTCAAGAAACTTTTTATGTCTGAAATAATTTAGTGGCAGCCTACCCTTGTAAAAAACGGCATTTTTTTTTCTTTTTAAATATTCAAATTGGTAGTTGTCCAAGTTTTATTTTTTTTATCTTTGGAATGTTCTTGAAACATCTGTTGTAGGCTACTAGGGATAATGGTAAGCTAACCTAAAACATCAATTTCTTTGTGACACTAACATTACAATCTGTATTGATGGTCATTTTCTTTATAATGGGATTCAATCACAAGACAGAGTGAAAATACTTAATGGCATCATAAATCAATTATGGCCGCGATAGTTTGGGTTTTTCCCTTCAGCATGATTTACGACCCGTTTAGGCTCTCAGCATTTAATCACGAGAGTGAGATAGGGAGGAAGTTCGAATCTCGGCCGGGTTTACTGAGGGTGGTTTTTACAAACTGGTTTTCCACTCTGCCTCCATGAAAATGTGGGCACCCTTCCTCTCAATTAAGCCTTCCTAATCCCTAACCTATTAGAGTAATTAGTACATAAGCGTATAACCCGAACGGGTAGTAAGACGCGGTGATAAAACAACTTTTAATCATTATTATTATTATTATTATTATTATTAGCACCGCGTCTTACTAACCGTTCGGGTTGTACGCACTTACGCTAATGTGTAATGGTAGGGTGATTGTGAGATGAAATGGAGGACCTACAGTTTAACGTGGGATCCGAACCACGGTGGAGGCCTGGCATTCCCCACATTCACAAGATGTCTTGTCAGAGGTGAAGGAAGGGTTTGGTAATCAGATAAATCTGTGAACTTTTAATCGTTTTAGAATGAAAGGTTAGGTTAAGTTAGGTATGGGCTCTCATAAATAGGTGATAAGGGGTTAACAATTTGAAATATTTACTTTTTTATAATTTAATGAAAAATCAAACTGTGTATTTGGTATTTGTCTGCAATTTAGTACTAAACACTTAGAATCATCAATATCCAAGTCAACAAAGATAAAGATGATAAAATATATATTTCCTTCCATTCCCTCTTTAACAGCTTTCTTTTCATTTGGTTCTGTTCAGTAAACTTGTGAAAAATAGGATGTTTCTTTTCAGTGATACCAGCTAAAGCAAGATTGTATTTTTTGTTCCTAAAATTGGCTCTTTAAACATTTTATAATTAGCTCAGAATTAGGTTCAGATGTTCTAAAATTCCCTCCTACAAGGTTAAATTCCTGAAATTTTCTCTCAAGGAGAGGTAAGGGGGGGGGGGCGACAACCCCCGGAAGGTGGGACTCCAATCCAGCCCCGCCCCCCCATTTAGAAAACCCACATGAGGGCCGTCGAATTTAGCTATGTTGGGTTAGTTTGATGTAATATCTTAAAACTAATATCAGTTGAGCTTGCAGGGGATATTACAGTTAGTTACAGTTCGTGAAATGGCCGAGAGTTGCCCAATTGGTAAAATGGTCAGTTTCACTGCTGTGGTGTAATGTTTATAATGTCTGATTAATCCAAGTGGTCGTTGCCGGTGCACAGAGTGGTATGACCTTTATTATTAGTTGTGCACGTGCGTATGAATATTAATTAGTCGTGCAGACTGGACGGAGTCCGAGGCCTGTTGTATTATTCACGTGATGATAGGGGTGAGGATTCCTCACGGCCGGTTGTGGATTGTAGGATTCCTCCTTCCCAGGGGAGGAAGTGCCCGCGGTGATGTCAATAATTCAGCTCTGAAACGGGGAACTTAGTTTTATGTTTCTGGAACAAAGCTCGTCCGTTGCGTCGACTGAATCGATACAATCGAGCTTTCAGTCACAGTCGTCGACTAAAGCACGAACAATATGTCGAGATAATTCCACACATCTCTACTAAAACACATGTTGCGCGGATCATACGTCAAACAATGGCGCGCCCACAAACTCACTTTTGGGGTGAGGAAGCCTACAATGTACAGTAGCCCCACCCACGGCTTCTTTGGTGCTGACTGACAGCTCACAGCTGACTTCTGACAGTAAACATTTTGATATATACCTAAATTTTGACTGTCAGAAGTGACAGCTGCTAAACACGTGTTTTTACAGATCATATGGTTCGGCGTAGGGATACATAATTTGGTCTGGTAACTTTTTAACGCCCTCTGCTGTCAGCTGTCAGTCAGCACCAAAGAAGCCATGGGGCTACTGTATTTAAGCTATTATTTTTGGCGTCTTACTACCCGTTCGGGCTATACGACTATGTACTAATTACACTAATGGTTTAAGGGATTACGAAGGTTAAATTTAGAGGAAAAGTACCTGAGTTTGCGTGGAGGGAGAGAGGAAAGCCATTTAGGAAAAAACAACCACCTGAGTGCACCCTACTGGGATTGAACTCCGATCTCCCCGTCTTCGGCAGCTTAGTCCAACACGAGAGTAGCGCGTTAGACCAGGCGGCCATCAAAGCGGGTAACTTTTTAATTTAAAAAATACTCAAAACTCTTTTGTTTGGACCTAAATTACTGCGATTACAATAGAGGGTGATTTATTTTCAACTCTTTAGTTGGATTAACTCATAATAAATTCGGTTTATTAAAACATAGTTCGTTTATTCGATTTGTCTTCTGTACACCGCGCTTTACAAACCTTCCGGGCCATCGCTATTAAATCCCACCAATAGCCTAGAGATGAAGAAGGTGGCATTTAGAGTAAAATGTAGTCGAATTTCCTCTAGGAAGAGGGTGAGAAAATTGAGGACAAAACACCCTCGCCAGGCTAGCCTCAACTGAACCTCTGACCTCTGAACTCTAAACTAGCCTCCACCTACGAGGCGTACTAGATGAGCCGAACATCTAGTCTGCGTATTCACAGATGTGGGTTATTGGAACATTATCAACATTTCTGACAGTCAATCGCTAAGGAAATCTTTCTCTACATCACTTAGGGAAAATGTTAGGTGCTGTATCAGGTTGACTTAATTACCTCAAATTATCCCAAACTCTACTTTGCCATCGATTAAATAACGCACCAGTGGACTCGCAAACCAAGGCGTCTGTCTCGTATGCTCTGGTTTACCAGTGACGGGGAGGTTGGGGCTTAAATCCTGGCTGAGTGTTCTGGGCATATTTGGACTGAATGGTTTTCCACCCTCCCTCCCCGGAAATGTTGGTGTATTTCTTCAAATTGTACTACACCAGGTCTTATAGCTATTATTTTTAGTTCAATCCTCGGTCCAGGCACACATTTATCTGATTACCAAACCCTTCCTTCACCTCTGACAATACATCTTGTGAATGTGAGGAATGCCAGGTCTCCACCGTGGTTCGGATCCCACGTTAAACTGTAGGTCCTCCATTTCATCTCACAATCACCCTACCATTACACATTAGTGTAAGTGCGTATAACCCAAACGGGTAGTAAGACGCGGTGCTAATAATAATATTATTTTTAACATGCGGCGAGCCAGGTCGAGTAGTAAGAAGGGGGGGGAGGGGGGCGCAGGGGGGAATATTCCCTGTAGTCTGGTATCGTGTGGCGGGGAAAATGCCCGCGTCATGAATAATAACAATAATTATTTTTATTTTGTGTCCGAGGTTGATTGTTTTATTCTGTGCGAGTCACGTGTAATGACGTATGAGGTTCTGATATTGATATCTACTCTGACACCGGGTGGGAGGTGGGGGTGGGGGGTTGAAAGGGTGTTATTCCACACAACAGACACGCACACACCAATTTGTTTCGACAAAATGATTAAAGTCCGACAAGACCCGCTCCGGTGACCTTATGATCTAACGCGCTACTCTCGCAGTGGACTAGACTGGCGATGACGGGGAGATCGAGGTTCGAATCTCGGTCGGGTGTACTGGGGGTGATTTTTCCTAAATGGTTTTCAACTCTCCCTTTGCGTAAATGCGGGTACACTTCAGATAAGTATAACTTCCCTAAACCACTTTCGGTTTTGTTTTAAATATATTTTAAGGTGTGAACGTGAGAAAAGGCCATTTTTTTTTTACAGTTTTGTTCATAATAAATCAAATATTGCTCCAGTACAAACATAGAAAGTTTAATTTTTACCTGGCCATATCAACAATTGTTGAATATCTGTGAAGGGTGTCCTGGAATTAATGACAACTTTTTATCTTCATTTAAAAAGTTTATCATCAAATACAGCTATGCTCGTGACAGATATTCAACATTAGTGTTGATATCAACATGTGAAAAAAATTAAACTAAACTAAACTGGAGCAATATTTCATTTATTTTAACAAAAAAAAAGTTTTGCTGTAAAAGCTGCACAAATCACTGACATTTCCTCTGTTTCCTAAAATTCCACCTTAAGGAATGTCCTCAGCTTCTGTCAGTGTGCTAACAATCCACACAGTCTGCTCGTTGACCTAGCTTAGATGTTCGAATCCTGGTCGAGTCTATCGAGGCTGGTTTTTCCTGAATGGTTTTCCACTCTCCTTCCAGGCAAATGCGAGTAGATTAACACTAAAAATACTTCCGTCCTCATCCCTACCCCATTAGTTTCCATATTTACGTGTAACCTGAACGGGTAGTAATACGCGGTGATAAATAAACAACGATCAGAAGCGTTGCAACGCCAAGTGGATATAAGCTACACGTGATAGGTGAAAAGGCTCTACCATATTTAGGTCGCCATACTACCCCCTCCTTCCCTGGCCACGTTTGACTTTGATGTAGCTATCTATGACATGTCGAGTGTTTTTCATGAAACAACAACACTCCTCATACGCACCCCGAGGGGCACCCACGAGTTCATTTGTTTATATCAAACTCTGAATCGCTGCGAGGTTAGTTGTACACAACTAATAAGAGTCGATATCCTCAACCTTTTCGCAAGTTCAGGTGATACTCGATATATATCGGGGGGGCGTCAACCTAAAGATACCGTGGATTCACAGGTTCGCTGAAAAACAATCGCAGAACAGAAACGTGCTCACGTGATGAGCTCTGAGCCAATCACAATATTTCCTCTTAATTGGCGTGAGCTGTTCCTCTAAAGTTCAACTCTTCTCTATTTTGTCCGCTCTGCCTGAGATGTTCGGCACAGGAGAACCAATCAACTCTCAAAACCAACTATCTCACATCAGTGCGCATGCGCTGTAGAGCTAGAAGCGAGCAGACAGCTCCGTTGGCTTCAATAAGTGCGCATGCGCTGTAGAGCTAGAAGCGAGCAGACAGCTCCGTTGGCTTCAATAAGTGCGCATGTGCTGTAGAGCTAGAAGCGAGCAGACAGCTCCGTTGTCCGTTGTGAGGGGATTTGTAATAACCAGTTAATGTAAAGCTTGTATCGATGTATTGGATACAGGGCTATAGTTTGAAAACATACATCGGGAGAATGATCTAGAACATATGTCTGTCTACTAGGAAATAAAATATGTTGGTAATCAGCTGTTTTAAGTTGCAATGCATTATGGGTCAACTTAATGTGTATGAATCAAGCTATAATCCTTGCTGCCACGGCGGTATTTCGGACCAAGAAACTTCTAGATTCAAGACATGCGCGTTGACAACCCGAGCATCCACTAAATGCGTCGTACGTTTCAAAGCGACTCTCGCTCCCCTAGCGGCTGACGACGGGAACTAAGTCGCACAACTCGTAGTCCTTGAAACAAGGCGCTGGCGTGACAAACCTTCTATTGTCACCAATAGTTACAATTTTTTGATATTCGTGTTTCTTTCGTGTTTTTTTTCTAGCTACACACATGAAACAGAGAACTGGGTCAACGTAAACAAAAATAGATTCATCAATATCTCGTTTTGTGACGAGTGCATACAGTAAATAATATGTTGTCACGCCTAACCCACTATTTTATGAATCAGAATTTTGGAAAAAAATATAAACATAAGAGGAAGTAGGAATATAACAGAATAGTAGAAATAGGAACTAAAATATTTAAAAGAATGTTAATGCCAAATTTAATTCATTTCACGCGCGCTTTTTGAACTCCCTGATTATATCAAACACAACACCCAGCCCCAAAGCCGTTAATTTATCAATATGAAAGGGTGCAAGCCCACACTACACCATTGATAAATGTTTCGGCCTTGCCGAGAATCAAACCCGCGACTCAGTTAAAAATACATACTACTCGTTACTGACTGAACAACTCGACAGCTGACTCAGTAAAAAGACATACTACTCGCTACCAACTGAACGATAGTGTCAGACAACTCGACAGCTGACTCAGTTAAAAAGACGTACTACTCGCTACCAACTGAACGATAGTGTCAGACAACTCGACAGCTGACTCAGTTAAAAAGACATACTACTCGCTACCGACTGAGCTATAGTGTCAGACAACTCGACAGCTGACTCAGTTAAAAAGACATACTACTCGCTACCGACTGAGCTATAGTGTCAGACAACTCGACAGCTGACTCAGTTAAAAAGACATACTACTCGCTACCGACTGAGCTATAGTGTCAGACAACTCGACAGCTGACTCAGTTAAAAAGACATACTACTCGCTACCGACTGAGCTATAGTGTCAGACAACTCGACAGCTGACTCAGTTAAAAAGACATACTACTCGCTACCGACTGAGCTATAGTGTCAGACAACTCGACAGCTGACTCAGTTAAAAAGACATACTACTCGCTACCGACTGAGCTATAGTGTCAGACAACTCGACAGCTGACTCAGTTAAAAAGACATACTACTCGCTACCGACTGAGCTATAGTGTCAGACAACTCGACAGCTGACTCAGTTAAAAAGACATACTACTCGCTACCGACTGAGCTATAGTGTCAGACAACTCGACAGCTGACTCAGTTAAAAAGACATACTACTCGCTACCGACTGAGCTATAGTGTCAGACAACTCGACAGCTGACTCAGTTAAAAAGACATACTACTCGCTACCGACTGAGCTATAGTGTCAGACAACTCGACAGCTGACTCAGTTAAAAAGACATACTACTCGCTACCGACTGAGCTATAGTGTCAGACAACTCGACAGCTGACTCAGTTAAAAAGACATACTACTCGCTACCGACTGAGCTATAGTGTCAGACAACTCGACAGCTGACTCAGTTTACTGTAGCAGTCTCGTGTTTGGTGAGCTGACGCTGCTGACACAACTTACAAACTAACCGCTGGTCTCGTTGATTCTTTTTTTTGTGTGTCATCTTAGTCGCATTTGTATACTAATCAATTCACAATAGTCAAATCAAGCGCACCTGTTTCGGTGGCCGTATGGTCTAAGGCGCTACTCTCACAGTAAACTAGACTGCCGATAACTGGGAGATCGAGGCTCGAATCTCTGTCGGGTGTACTGAGGGTGGTTTTCCATAAAAAGTGTTTTTAACTCTCTTTACGCAAATGTGGGTACACTTCCTATAAATATAACCTTATTAATCCTTAAAAACATTATCGTATTAGTACATAGGCGAATAACCCGAAAAGGTACTAACACGATCGGTAAAAACCGACAATATTTGAACGGCGAGTGTTCCGGTGCAAGAGAGAAGTGTTGTCACGTGGTTTGTTGTCTTCTCAGGTGGCGGTCAACGGGAATCTTACACGTGTTGGTGCGAGGACAGACGTGGCCATGATCAACCTCAACAATCACCGGGCGGAGACCCGCGACAACGTCATCGGAGGTGAGAGAGTTAATATATCGTGGCGTTAATATTTATTCAGTTTTTCTTGTTTTTAATTAATTTAGTAAACGCCTAGGTGGCTAGTCATGTTGAGCTAGACTGCCGAGGACGGGGAGATCGAGGTTCGAATTTCGGTCGGGTGAATTGGGGAGGGGTTTTCCTAAATAATTTTCCACTCTCCGTCCACGCAAATGAGGGTTCACCTCCTCTAAATTCAACCTTCTCAATTCCTAATCCATTAGCATTATTAGTACTTAAGCGTACAACCCTAATGGGTAGTAAGAGGTGGTGCTAAATAATAATAATAATTTAAAAAATTCTAAATTCCATCTTGTAACGTTTAAAAGATATATTAACGTGTGTACGCCGCCATTAGGGTGACATTTGATCTAACGATTGAATTGGGTCCAAGTTCCCTGTCCTGTATTATAATAATTAAAAAAGGATGATGTCTTATTTTATAAATTAAAAGGTCTAGTGTTTTATAGTTATTTTTATTTTAAGTAGATAAACAGTTTTTTGCTAGATATTTCACACGTTGGAGATTGTAATAAAAGCCCGACTATTACGTTATATGCATGATAATTCCCGACACGTGGGATTTAGAACACATATTAAGATGTCATAGATTCCACCCACACGGCTCCTCGTCAGGAAGGAGTGTGAAGAGATGCCTACCCTGAAGGGGTATATCAAGCGACATCTCCTTCTCGAAGCTTCTTAAAAGTAAAAAAGATGTGGTCATCCAGGTGCGTTTCTGTCCACAAGACTGGGTTGTCTTTTTAAACAGAGACGTAGGAGGAGGTCGCCATACCTTGCAACTTAACAACTTGACACAAATAAATCTTACTACCCGCTCTCATTTAAAATATCATAATTTTGAATAAAGATGTGAATGATAAATGAGTGAGATGTAAAATTCCACAAGGGTGACCTGGCGGTCTAGGGGTAAGGTGTCAGACTTCTATGCTGGCGGCCGGGGTTCAATCCTCGGTCCCGGCACAGATTTATCTGATTATCAAACCCTTCCTTCACCTCTGACAAGACATCTTGTGAATGTGAGGAATGCCAGGCCTCCACCGTGGTTCGGATCCCACGTTAAACTGTAGGTCCTCCATTTCATCTCACAATCACCCTACCATTACATATTAGCGTAAGTGCGTATAACCCGAATGGGTAGTAAGACGTGGTGCTAATAATAATAATAATATAATTCCATATCATGACAATCTTAAAGGTGCACATGTTTGTACATTAGAGGATATTATTTTTAAAATGTCACACCGTTACGTGCGGTAGATATCACACAACACTAATATCAGACAGATAGACTCTCCATTTTAAAATGTCACACCTCTACGTGCGGTAGATATCACACAACTCTAATATCAGACAGATAGACTCTCCGTTTTATTCATATAGTTGTTTATTAATATAGTGTGCTAAGCTTTACTTTGAATGACTCCTTTCCATGACCATGTTTCTACTTAAATTTATACATGAAGATACCGCAGTTAAATTTTTAAACACATTCGGACTAATAAACCGGAGTTTGGATAGTATAGTTATAAATGATTATAAGTAAGGTATATTATTTACTAGCAATCCCGCACGGTGTTGACCGTGATCCACTGTGGTATAACCATTATATACCCCCCCTCCATGAAAATGCTTTAGAATTACGGTCAATTTCGTACACATTACCCCCCCCCCCCTCCCTAGGAGGATGCGGCATATTTTTATGGCAGTTATCTCTGAAACGTAATTCTAAACCAGTAATAATATTTTCTTTGTTAAAAATAGCCTAATTAAAAAAGCTAATTAAAAATTAAAAAGTCTGGCTTCGAGATGCATTCGGTCCCCCTTCCGTCCACCTGTGTTAAAAATGTCAGATCTCTGCGTGCCGTAGATTTGGCTGGACATCGCTCACAAACAAACAAACACGGAAGATTGGTAGACACGTGAAGTACATTAGCCCCGTGGCTTCTTCGGTTCTGACTGACAGCTCACAGCCGACTTCTGACAGTCAACATTTAGGTATATACCTACATTTTGACTGTCAGAAGAGACAGCTGCTAAACACATGTTTTTACAGATCATCTGCTTCGGCGTAGGGATACGTAATTTGGTCTGGTAACTTTTTAACGCCCCCTGCTGTCAGCTGTCAGTCAGAACCGAAGAAGCCACGGGGCTACTGTACGTCACGTGTCTACCAATGTTCCGTGTTTGTTTGTTTGTGAGCGATGCCCAGCCAAATCTACGGCACGCAGAGATCTGACATTTTTAACACAGGTGGACGAAAGGGGGACCGAATGCATCTCGAAGCCAGACTTTTTAATTTTTAATTAGCTTTTTTAATTAGGCTATTTTTAACGAAGAAAATATTGTTACTCTGGTTTAGAATTACTTTTCAGAGATACAGGAACCATGGAGGGGGGAGGGGGAGAAGGGCTTATATAATTCTTACACCACAGTGGGTCACGGGATTGCTAGTTAAATATAAACGAAACTATTCATTTTATTAAAAATGCACAAGAAAATATTATACTAAGACTATTAAACGGGATGGATAATTTTATTTTATTTTAAGACTGACTATTATTTTCTATATATATGTTGATTTGTTTATTTAAAAACATGAGTAGTTATACGTGCACTTTCTGAACCGACTGATTATATCAGCACACGAGAATTTCTATGAGCGAGAGTGAAAGAGCCTTCCAATTTTGGCAGGAAGTTATATTCTCAAACCTCCCAGGATTCTTTTACAAGCCACAATCGACACGGGACCGATGGCTTTGCTTTCCCTCCGAAGGAAGTTGCGCTGCGGATTTTTATCCGTCGGTCCCGGTTGGGTTCGAACCCACAAACATCGGGTACTCAGGTGAGAACATTAACCTATAACCTCAAAGAGCGATTTAAAAATTAATAGACGATATATTTTCCGATCAGCATAGTTTATTTATATATCCTTAAAATAATATTCTTTTAAATTAGAGGAGGTTCTCGGAACCAAATAGTGTTTGGAGGTCTTCAACTGATTAGTCCGACACTTAATACAATACATAAAGTTGCTGTTTATACACACAGAGATGTTCACTCTGGTCTTCATTTATTTGGCGCGAAAGTTCAGCATCTGGGGGTTGTTTATAGTCCTCGGGGTGGAGAAAATACATCAGTCTGTGTCAGTGCGATCTAGCGGGTTTTCTAGACACTATTCGCGCTATCCTTGATAGTCTCGGTGGCTCGGTAGGTAGTATAGGAGTCGCTAAGTATGGTGGGACGCGACAGGATGTTTATTACATACAGTCCGATTTAGATAAGAAGGAACTGATTTGACAGTTAATAAAGTTACTAAAAAAATAATTTCATATATTTATACGTCAAATCACGTGATCTGCATCTATCATTTTTAGTAGAAAATATCAATATCTAATACCAATAAACAGTACGAATTACCGCACATAATTTCTCTCTCTTTTATCTTAAAATAAATACATTATTATTAAAATCTCGTAAGATTTGTGAAACGAAATAATATACACTGTTACGGGAACATTTATAAAAGAGCATAACAATCAAACATTTTACATTTTCATAAGAAAATAAATACGTTTGCTGATGTTTCAGAAACTGTTGGTTTTATAAAAAAAATTTTTTTTTTAAATAAAATATTGTTATTTGTTATAGAACTCCAACTTTACGATTATAGTTTTGTATCTCTAATAGTTGTGGAGATACGGTCAACTTGGTTATTCCCACTTATGTAGGCCTCAAGTGCCGGCACCCTTAAAATAGTTTCACGGAAAAATGAGAGGCGACATTTTGATTGTAATAATAAACCCTGCCTGAACACAAAATTTAGTTAAAATCGCCAAAGTGTGTTTTGAAAAAAAAAAGTTTTATTTGCTTTTTTTCGCCCTTCACCCGCCTCGGTGGCGTAGTTGGCTAACGCGCTTGTTGTGTCGAGCTAGACTGCCGAGGACGGGGAGATCGAGGTTCGAATCTCGGGTCGGGTGAACTGGGGGCGGTTTTTCCTAAACGGTTTTCCACTCTCCCTCCACGCAAATGCGGGTTCAATTCCTCTAGCTCAACCTTCCCAATTACTAATCCATTAGCGTGATTAGTACTTAAAGCGTATAACCCGAACGGGTAGTAAGACGCGGTGCTAAATATTATTATTATTTTCGCCCTTCAGTAAACCACCTTAATTTTAAGTTTAAATTTCTAATTCCAAAAACCCCTGGACAGGGTAGGACCCTACGAAAACCCCAAATACCAAGTTTTATCCCAATCGGTAAAATAGTTTCGGCTCTAGTCTCAATAAGACAGACAGACAGACAGACAGACGGCTTCGCAAAAACAACCTTTTCGGTTTCAAGGGGTCATGAAACGCAGACATTTATAAAAAATTTATAGTTCAATTTTGTAAGGACGATCACAATACTTCTCTCTCCGAGAGTTCGAGAGCAAATAAGAATATAGCAAGACAATACCAATGTAGATTACAGAATATATATATATATATTTGTTCCCCCCCTCCCCATAAGTTCCTTTCATTCCTACCTTTACTGTTAGAGGTGGGCAGAACTTGAAACTAATCTGAGTAAAGTATTTGTTATGGGTATGGAAGTTAAATACTAACGAATGGGCTCTGAAGGAGTGCGGTTTGAGAGGGAATCCAACAGGTCGACGTGAAAGAAGCGTCTTACATTGGTTTGGTGGATCAAAAGGAAGGTGTAGTCCATGTAAGACGTGGCTAAATGTTGTAAACTAATGTGTAAAAAGATGAACATTAATAGTTTTAATAATAAAAGAGCATGTGTGACTCGGTGTTTGGATGTTGTTGAAGGGAGAACGAAAAGATAGGGAAGTGTGGAGAAAGTTAGTGAGGATGGATTAAGTACGGAGCTATTGTTTTCTTAACTACAGTAGCCCCATGGCTTCTTTGGTGCTGACCGACAGCTTTAAAAAGTTACCAGATCAAATTATGTATCCCGACGCCGAACCAGATGATCTGAAAACACATGTGTCACTTCTGACAGTCAACATGTAGGTATATGCCTGAATATTGACTGTCAGCTGTGAGGTGTCAGTCAGCACCAAAGAAGCCACGGGGCTACTGTAGATGTACAGTTTCTCCCGCGAGGGAACGGCGTGGTCAGGTATTACTATAGATCTATGACTGACATTATAACAGAGGATGTTAGGATGATTGCTCACCTCCTTAAAGCAAATGAGAGGATCGCAATCGTAACTAACTCAAACTTGCTATTAATGTACCTTTTCCCACTTGAATTTAAAAGAATATATTAACGTATATACTGTTTTTGTTTTAGTTTGACTGGTGATGGTAAGTTGGGGTGTAAGTCCCGGTTAGGTGTAGTGAGGTCAAGACGGAGGTGAGCTGTAGGCCTACATTCCCCCCTCCACCCGCGAGATCGTAAAACATATAAAGTACAATCTCTATAAAATAAAGTATTGCATATCTGTCGAAAGCATGGGCTACATTTAAGACCAGACTACAACTTGATATTTAAATTATTATGGTGGTTATACGCACTTACGCTAATGTGTAATGGTAGGGTGATTGTGAGATGAAATGGAGGACCTACAGTTTAACGTGGGATCCGAACCACGGTGGAGGCCCGGCATTCCCCACATTCACAAGATGTCTTGTCAGAGGTGAAGGAAGGGTTTGGTAATCAGATAAATCTGTGCCGGGACCGAGGATTGAACCCCGGCCGCCAGCATAGAAGTCCGACACCTTACCCCTAGACCACCAGGTCACCTACTTGATATTTAAAACTTGTACAACCACACACACTAATTGTGTCCCTAGACTTCACCTTCTGGGGAAAGGACCGTAATAGAAGCTTCATTTACCCCTCCTAACCCCAAAGAAAATGTCTATAAGTGAGCCACTACCTAAGATTGGTTATTTTTTCTAAATTTGTTACCCCCCCTCTCTACAAATGAACTCACAATTCCTATAAATTATAAGTTTCGTCTCTCACAAGATAAGACAGGCACCAACAACGTATCTACATTCTTCATTTCATAAAAACAAAATTGGGATTAGTTTAGTTTGTTTTCTCATTTTAAAATCGTGATTTCATAGTGTTTTTTAAAATATGGTAAAACAATTCTATTGACCTCACATCCATAAAAAACCAACAGAATACCGCCCCACTAAGCTACGTCTGGTTCGAGCTGTATTACTACTCAAGAGGGTGGAAAACCATTTAGGGAAAACCACCCCCAGTTCACCCGAGCGAGATTCGAACCTCGATCTCCCCGTCCTCAGCAGTTGAGCTCAACACGACAAGCGCGTTAGCCAACTACGTCACCGAGGAGGGTCAGGTTAAGTTAAGTGTTATCCGCGGAGCGAGACGGGCTCTTAAACTTGCGGATAGCCTGTACGGCTGGTAAAACACAAAGCTCGTAAAAACAATATCATAAAAAGACTACTAATTAATATCGCTATTAATACGAGCAGGATCGATAACTTGTGATCATCCCTTTCATAAATATTAGATCGGTCCTATTCAGGCATCGATCTCGTGACAGCGACCCGGTAAACTGTCTGACCTCCCTCTAGTCTGGGTGATGTTTAATTCAGAGGATATTCGTGGCCCGGCCCGTTGGAAGGACGGTTATAATATTCCTTTGAGAGGGTGTCGTGTCCTTTACTCGCGGACAAGTACTGAGGGGGTAGGGAGGGGGGAGCTAGATCTAGATGACGTGGGATGGAAATATACCTGGAGGTTCCCACGGGTGAACATTTGGAACATTTGGAACATGCTCTTTAGAAAACCCATCACATTTTGCCGCGGTTAACATTGAAAACATTTTAGTAAATTGTTAGAATTAAGTCAGAATACCAGCTGTGTGCAATGAGGTGTTTTGTCAGTCACTTATTCCCGCAGATGCGGGTGCACTTGTTGTAAACTAACTTATTCCTACCCACTTCGGCGGCCGCATGGTCTAAGGCGCTACTCTCGCGGTAAGCTAGAGTGCTGATGACGGGGAGATAGAGGTTCGAATCTCGGTCGGGTTTACCGAGGGCGATTTTTCCAAAATGGTTTTCCATTCTCCCTCAAGGTGAATATGGACACACTTACCCTAAATTCGGCCTTTCTCATCCCTTACACATCATTGCAATTAATACACATGCGTAAGCAGGAATGGGTAGTAAGACGCGCTGCTAAAAAGAAATCAACTGTAATAATAGGCTCATTTGACCTTGTATAGAAATGGATCAATAAAGGGATTGTATCGTGATTGTTAGAAATAACATTATGTTAGTGTAGTTATTATAAGTGTTGGTTGGTTTGTTTAGCTTTACACACACACACACACACACACACACACACACACACATATAATGTGCATAATGCATTAGTCGCCAATCACCATTTTTCCTGATGATGGTAATGTAACATGTAAAATTCTACCAGGTGCTTCTTAAAAAACACCTCAGCTTCTAAGGAGCAAGGGACTGAAATCACAATCACAACTTTGAGATAAAATTAAAATTCTTAATTTTACCACAACTTTTTTAAATTATAAATTCTTACTGTTAAATGAGATTTATTTAAAAACGCCAATCCCGCCTGCATGTTATTTGACTACAAATTTAACTTATTTTGTGTCAAGTACTTCATT
This sequence comes from Timema douglasi, assembly GCA_901482245.1. Classification (NCBI taxonomy): domain Eukaryota; kingdom Metazoa; phylum Arthropoda; class Insecta; order Phasmatodea; family Timematidae; genus Timema; species Timema douglasi. The sequence continues at coordinate 55,292 of CABEEJ010003930.1, forward strand.
AACTGATTCACTTATAATTTATTTTAAGTGTATTCTTCAAATACTAATATCGCACAATAGATTTTTTTTTAAATATATCTGTATAATACTTCATTAGTATGTTTCAATTTGTTTTTAACATAAACATTTCTCCTTGACTATTTTTTCATTCCTTCATATTTCTTTTTATGATTCAATAAACCTGGATTTATTTTTCCTTCAAATATTATCTTATTCTCAATTTTTCATTTTAACTAATTTGCGGTAAAATACTTAATAATTTAAAATCTAGGAAGTATAAAATTTCATTTTTCAATATAAATTAACGAACATCATAATATATTCTATCTAATTATGCTTATTTTAAAATTGTTTTATGTAATTTTGTTACACCCTCTCTACGTCTTGTTATTACCTCGACCATGAGAAGGTAATAAAGGGAGAGGATATAAACTACATATACATAAATGGAATCTGTAAAAATACGTAAATTCAACAAAGAGTAATTTTATTCAATAAATGACAAAAGCGCAGATGAAAACAAATGGTCTCATTATATCATAATGAGTTCTGTTGGAAATCATACTCGAAGTAAACAACTTTACGACATTAAGTTGTGCAAGTATTTAAATAAAAAGGAAACATGATATCTATCACAAAATTGATAGATCGATCTATATGAGACAAAACTACAGAGTAATTATTTAAATGTGTTACAAAAGTAATAAGGGCCTAATGGGCACCTTGATATTGTTCAAAAGG
>CABEEJ010003930.1:60560-73284 GCA_901482245.1 Timema douglasi
GGGGGAGCGGGTGAAACAAATTTCTTTAAAATTCGCGATATTAATAACTATAAAAGAAACAGATTCCAAAGTCGAAAAAAAAAGTTGTTTAACTACCCTTTAAACGCATTTTTCGCGATCGTGTAAAGTTCAAACATTGTATTCTCGCGGGCAGGCGCCCAAAACACACTTGCGTGCTCCGTGAAGACCATCAGAACAGAGTGTACATAAATAATAGCAATCAAGGTTGAATTAAACGTGTTCCCTTTTATCTCGGTGAGTAACACCGACCATCGAGCGAGAGAGACTTTCTATCCTTCATTAGTGGACAAACGGTACGGGTCTTAGATATATATCGAACGGCGTTGATCACGGAACACTACATCGGTCAACCCAATATGCGCCACCGGCTCGAAATAGCGACACGTCTGCGCAAGTCGGTAGTTCCAGCACTAATTGGTCGCCATATTTTCATTCGATTATTCCAAGTCTTGAATATAACAACGTAAAAAAACCGTTTTTTAGTCACTCTCGTGTCCGTGTGATATGAAAAGGTCCGTTTCGAAGTCTCTCACTTACCAGCGGGGGCGGATTTAGGTTTTTATCGTGTCCTTTCTACGCGTGGTATCTCGAGGTTAGTTTCAATGCCGCGGATTGGTAACGAGGTAATCAAGATGGAAGGCCTAATCCCTCCGCATCCTCCGCCGACGGATACGCATTCTATGTACAGTCACGGTAAGATTGAAATTGTAATATTTTATTTGATTGAGTTGATAAATACGCAGGCCCTATAGCGAGCATTATTTCAACCTCGCAGGAAAATTAAATATAAAATTGTAAGAATTAATAAACATTAGTATTTATATTATTTTATCATTTTAAAATCAATACTTTTAAAATATTATTTCCTAGAATTTAAGGGGATGTATATACCATAAACAATAAGGTTTTAAATAGTCTTCTACTTCAAACAAAACTTATTAGTTTGATAAAGGAGATTGCTTTTAATTAGCGAAAATTAGTAATCATTGTTTACATCTCTGTAAAATAATAGCAGCCAAATGATTGATTTATAATAATTTTACTCACACATATCGGAACATTTATTTATTACTGACTTTAACAAAAAAAACATTTTATTTTTATAGGAATACATTTATTTATAATTTAAAATATTACTAAACTAAATATATAACTAAACAATAGTAATCAATAATGATAAAACTTTATTTATAATTTTTAAATGATTTGAAAGTGTACATAAATAATTGATACGGTAGCTAATTACTTAATTATATAACCCGGAAGTAGATGGTATGGCCGACTAATTACAAAGCACACATGAACTTGTGCATAGCATTAAACAATGATGCAAGCAAATACGTGGTTTGCTTATTTTGTTGAATTGATAAAGAGTATTCTTACAAACAGCTAACACTAACGAAGTTCCGGAGATTTTAATCACGTGGACACACTTTCGAGACGGGACATCAGATAATTTTTATTGACTACCATTAATTTTGCACACATATACAATAATATTTCCATATTAAGTGATATATCGTTGAAATGTCACACTTTCTGTTATTGCAGAGAGGAATCTTATCATTGAATGAAGCCTGTACCTTGGTTTTTATTATTCTTAGTTACATATGCATTAGGTAAAGTGAAACTACTGCGATTGTGAAAAAAGATGCCTTGACATTTTAATGAAATATATTTTTATGTGCCACCAACCAACCATGAACCCCGTCCCTCCCCAGTTTCTGGAAACTAATTTGTGACATGTTGCATTTATTTGTATGTAGGTATGTAATACTATTAGGTTAAAAACCTTAAAAATTTGTTTATTTCTTCAAATTTGGTTCTGAGGATTGTATCTATCCAACGTGTGTAATGTGGGGAATGCCAGGCCTCCACCGTGGTTCGGATTCCACGTTAAACTGTAGGTCCTCCATTTCATCTCACAATCACCCACCTACCATTACACATTAGCGTAAGTGTGTACAACCCGAACGGGTAGTAAGACGTGGTGCTAATAATAATAATAATAATAATAATAACATGTATGTATGAGGGATATTAATCCATAAAAGTGCTGGAAAAACTAATGATGTTTCAATCGGAGGAAAACACACTAAATTTGATAAAAACAAAAAAAAAACTCTCAACTATTGGAATTACGTTTCACAAATTTTATATAATTTAAAATCCAAGGTCAAAGCTAGTAGGTCAATGACCTCAAACAACACGATGGAATCCGGACTGTTTTATATTTCTTAAGGCGCAGTCTGATACAGCGCCTATTTTCATCGGGTTTAGTATATTTATGATATATTTATTGCATCTTGGAGCGTGTTGAACAAAGTTTCTTAACCTAAAGAAACACGCGAGGCTCGAATATCGGCCGAGGGAACAAGCGGGCCTGTTTCCTTGATGGGATTCATCAGTCTGGTTTTCCCGTCCCTCCTTCACGCAAATGTTGGTCCACTTAATCTAAACTACCATCCTCATAAAAAAACTCTCCAGTCAGGTAGCTTCTATATATTTTATATTTTTAGCTCCGTGTCTTACCACCCATTCTGGTTATACACGTATGTACTAATTACACTAATGGGTTAGGGACGAGGAAGGTTGAATTTAGAGAAACTGTACCCGCACTTGCGTGGAGAGAGAATGGGGAACCTCCCTCACTGAACCCGATCAGTATCGAACCACGATCTCCCCGTTATCGGCAGTCTAGTCTACTGCGAGAGTAGCGCGTTAGACCATGTGGCCACCGAAGCGGGTTACTCATATTTGATCGCCACTTAATACAATACACTGTGGGGCTTAATGTCTTCTGAATTACAGAATCAATATTCAGAAAAGGGTTGATCTATTTTTCCGACATAAAAGTTCAGAACAATAACACAATTGTATTTATTTATTCCATTGTATATATTTGTCAATGCTCGAAGAGAGTTTCGATCAGTTTATTTCTGGAACTTAATATGGCACTGCTGTGAACATAATGGACCCTCCAAGTGGTTGATCGCTCAAAGCACTCCCGCAAAGTTTCGATCATGTTATTTAATGGGTTACGTCACTAAAACAAGTTGAGATCCCACGGCCAAACACAGAGAATCCACATAATTATTTAAAATCCATGGAGCGTATGTCTGTCCATTCGTCTTTTCAGGTTTGTTTCTCCTCCTTCCCGTTAATAAAGAGAGCTGACATTTTGTATGGACATATGGAACGTGCAAGCTTTATAAAAAAATAAAAAAATGAAAATTCAAGATGGCGGCTGCAATGTACAAAGAGCCCTAGAGAGATGAAATTTTGTATGGACACTATGGAACGTGCAAGCTTTATATATAAAAAAAATACTAAAATTGAAAAATCCAAGATGTTGGACGGAACTTATCCCGATAGCTTAGCAGAGCATGTTGTGAAAAATCAAAACAACAGGGAACAGTTTTTGGGAAACTGCGCCCCTGGTATTATAGTATACACCGTATAAAATAAATAAAGTAAAACATAATATTTGGGATATTTAATGTACACTCTCTAAACAGATTATATCGGAACATCCGGCCAGGATTTGAGCCTCGACCTCATCGCTACGGGCAAACCAGACTGAATGAGCTTGACGTTGGACCGTGCGCTCACCAGCGTGGGTAGGACGGGATGTAGACATACAGGCGTAAGAGTAACAGTAACATTTTCTATAAATTTAAAACTGACACCTGGGCACTGGAATCAAACCCAGGACTAGCCAAGAGTCGTCCCGTGTCCACGGTAATACTTCAGACAGAGTCTGTGATGGACGTGTGGAAATTGTCGGCTACATTTGAGTGATAAATTAAGGTTACGAGCTGTCAGACAACTCGGCCATCATCAACCCGGAAGGTACTATTCCTGGACAGCTCAGTGGTCAGAACATTGACACACTAATTCAAAGATCCTAGGTTCGATTCCCGTATCCAGGTGTAATTTTTTAATTTAGAGAATGTGATGTTTAGATGCGGTCATAACAGTAACTAACAAATATAATAGTAGCGTGGATATAATAATAATAATAATAATAATAATAATAATAAACATTGCACACACGAATGAAACACAAAGTCAAAAATAGCAAAAAACCTTTGCAAGTAGCAGTCACAACACGAGAGGACAAATGTTTCTCTTGCGCGTGATAATTAGCATCATTGATCATTTTAATTTTTGATATTTTATAAACCATAATGTATTTGTAAATATTTAAAAAATAAAATATAATAAAATTCAATTTTCATTTATTTATTTAATTTGCGAAACATTTATAAATAATATCTCATTTGGAATGCTGCCAATGTGCGAGACTGAAGTATCAGTCACTCATGAGCTTTTCTGTTCTGTTTCCTTTGATTCTTTGACTTTCAAGTACAATATGGGAAACTTATGGCTAGTTTTATTAGTTTCCACACATGTAATAAGACACTATCCTCATAAATGTCTACAACTACAGTAAAACCTCGACTGTACGAAACCCTGATTCAGATATCTTACGAATAAAACTGGTTAAAGTCGGTTTGGTTCAGTGAAGGTTTGCAGTCCGCAGTTTGCTATCCGGAACATTGGATCGTTGTATCTTGAAGATAAATTGCTTCTTTTCTCCTTTGTCTTATCCGAGACTTGGGTGCCGTTCTCCTTCGAGCGAGCTACAGACTAAGTGCCTGATTTCATCAGCTGATGGTTGCTTCTTACCGTGGATTCACAGGTTCGCTGAAAAACAATCGCGGAACAGAAACATGGTCACGTGACGAGCTCTGAGCCAATCACAAGATTTCCGCCTCATCGGCACGAGCCGTTCCTCTATAAAGTTCAACTCATCTCTACTCTGTCCGCTCTGCCTGAGATGTTCGGCACGGTAGAACCAATCAAATCTCAGAACCAGCCATCTCACATCAGTGCGCATGCGCTGTAGAGCTAGAAGCGAGCAGACAGCTTCGTTGTCCGTTGTGAGGAGATTTGTAATGGCCCGTTAATGTAAAGCTTGTATCGATGTATTGGACACAGGGTTATAATTTAAAAACATACATCGGGAGAATGATCTAGAATATATGTCTGTCTACTAGGAAATAAAACATACATCGGGAGAGTGATCTAGAATATATGTCTGTCTACTAGGAAATAAAATATGTTGGTAATCAGCTGTTTAAAGTTAGCGTTGCAATGCATCATGGGTCAACGCCTCTGAGGCAGATTCTGTTTTCTATTTTCGACGAACGTGTGAATCAAGCTATACGGTTGAGATGGCGCTGACAGCAGACGGTCGGACGGGATGATCACCCGACCTGATATTGTGTCTGATCCCACCAAATCTGTCTGACTAAATCATATCGTGTGTAGCTGGCTTCATAGTGGCGGATGGTTCTGTCACCATCGTCAGGAACCCACAAATATGCAAGGAATGGAGAAACCATCTCGCAGATCACTCTACTAGAGTAGGGACGAGGAAGGGGGTATCTTAGAGCTAATCCACCAGCATTTGCATAGAAGGAGAGTGGGAAACTATTTAGGAAAAAATCAACTTCATTATACCTGACCGACCGCGATTCGAACCCCGATATTCCCGTTATCGGCAGGCCAGTATAAGACGAGAGTGACGCCTTAGATCATTTAACCACCCGAGTGGGTTAATCTTTATTAATAAAATGAAGAGTCTGTTTGTGTTTGTTTGTCACGAGCGTTGTGGGATATTTACCACAAGCAGGGGTCTGGAATTTTAACACTAGTACCCCCTGTTTACAAACATGTGCACCTAGAAGCCGGAATTTTATTTTGTTTACTAGATTTTATAACTTGACTAAAAATTGGGTGATAATAGATAAAATAAAAGGATTGTTTTTTTTCAGTCTGTTTTGAAGATATTGCTCAGCTACTCTGGGTAGCGCCGGGTGCCTCTGCTAGTAGTCAATAAAAACAAAGCATTTGGTTAAAGGAAACCCGCGCTCAGGATGATCGATAATTTGTGTTTGTATGTTTAGTCGTGTCTCTGTCGCCAAACAGTATCTAATTCATATTCGATGTCGAGCTGGGAGTACACGTGGCTCGCCTGGAAACATGACACGATACAGGGTGTCCCGCAACAAGATGTCCATAGCCCGCTTCAGTGGCCGCATGGTCTAAGGTACAAGGGCCGATGTCTGTGTTTGGTTGGCTCGCGGGCCGCGGTACCGTACCTACAATACTTTGATTAATTCCTTAGTATATTATTATTTTGGCTTTCTGAGTGGCTTAGCTGTGATGAGCGAACACGAACACTCCCGACTACGTCCGAACACTCCCGACTACGTCCGAACACTCCCGACTACATCCGGACACTCCCGACTACATCCGAACACTCCCGACTATGTCCGAACACTCCCGACTATGTCCGAACACTCCCGACTACGTCCGAAAGCACCCGAAATAGTATTCTCTCTCCCTTGTCTACTAGATTATTCATTTGCCGGTTCAAGGTTCATTCGTACAAATAGGCTTACATATTAATTTTATTATTTCATTAAATAAAATATAAAGCTGTATTTATCAATTTTTCACTTAAGATAATTTTATATTTTCCATGAGCTGATGGGCTGCAAAAAAATATCACAGTGGGCTGCAAGTATCCCGCGGACCACGGGTTGAAGACCCCTGGTCCAAGGCGTCACATCTCGCAATAGACTAGACCACCGATGACGGGGTGATCAGGGTTTTGATCCCGTTCGGGGCGGTCTGAGAGGTATTCCGCTCTTCCCTCGCGCAAATGCGGGTACACTTCCTCTAAATTCAACTTTCCTAATCCCTAATATATTAGGGTATTTAGTACTTAGGCGTATAACACGAATGGGTGGTAGTACAAAGTGCTAGAATAAAGTGGGCAAGCTAAATTACCACAGTAGATCCTATTTACATTGGTTGTCCAGCAACGTGGATTTGAGGTTTGACTGTGCCTGCAGCTAAATGGTCAGAACGACGCATCTTCTCACCCTGGTAGTTACATCCCAACGGAACGGCACATCTTTCAACTCTGGTAGTTACATCTCAACAGAACGGCGCATCTTTCAACTCTGGTAGTTACATCTCAACAGAACGGTGCATCTTTCAACTCTGGTAGTTACAGCTCAACAGAACGGTGCATATTTCAACTCTGGTAGTTACATCTCAACAGAATGGCGCATCTTCTCACTCTGGTAGTTACATCTCAACAGAACGACGCATCTTTCAACTCTGGTAGCTACATCTCAACAGAACGGCGCATCTTCTCACTCTGGTAGTTACATCTCAACAGAACGGCGCATCTTCTCACTCTGGTAGTTACATCATCAACAGAACGGCGCATCTTTTCACCCTGGTAGTTACATCTCAATCGACCGTTCACGGAACGTTGGCTCTTAATTTGCTTGAATCACCCGATATGTCGCCTTTTGACTCTCCCTGGAGTCACATTGAGTCACAAGATAAATGACTCTGCTGATGGAGACCGCTGTTCACATCAGAGATGTCGTAATAACTCTATGATGATGCTATCGTTCTAATCACACACGCTACCCACATCGGTGGGTGCGGGCACTAAATACCCACCTCATAGGATCTGTTTCAACAATGACGGGAGGAGGCTCGGGGTTTCACACCTGGTTGGGTGAAATGAAGGTAATTTTTCCTTAAATTTTTACTTCTTTCTAAAAAAAAAGCAGGTAATTTTCTTCTAAATTATAGCTTACTCATCCCTACGCAATTAGCGTGATTAAATAGGAATATAACCAGCTTCGGTGGCCGAATGGTCTAAGGCGTCACAGTAGACTAGACTGCCAAATGGCGGGGAGATCGGGGTTCGAATCCCAGTCTGGTGTACTGAAGGTGGTTTTGCCTTAAATTGTTTCTCCCTCTCCCTCCACGCAATTGTGAGTACACTTCTTATAAATTCAACCGTTATCATCCCTAACTCAATAGCACAATTAGTAGACATACCCGGCACAGATTTATCTGATTACCAAACCCTTCCTTCACCTCTGACAAGACATCTTGTGAATGTGGGGAATGCCAGGCCTCCACCGTGGTTCGGATCCCACGTTAAACTGTAGGTCCTCCATTTCATCTCACAATCACCCTACCATTACACATTAGCGTAAGTGCGTATAACCCGGACGTGTAGTAAGACGCGGTGATAATAAAATCTAAGAATAGTCTGGTTGGATAGTAAGAGGGGTGTGAAAAATATAATAAAGTAGACGGGAGGACCAACTGTGCATCGATAATCAGGGAATCCCCTCGGAGGCTTTGTAAAGGTACTGTGTAATGATCGCCGGTTGAACTTCAAACACTTGTACTGTAGATGTACAGGTCAGAAACTATGTTTATTTGAACTCTTCCCCCCCAAAATGATCCCCAAAACTTGTAGTAGATTGTACATCCCGTTGTGGGACAGCCTGTATATAACGACAGATACTCATCGATCGGTTTGTCTCTCTCTCTCTCTCTCTCTCTCTCTCTCTTCATCGACGACCAACCAGAGCGTGTGCGACGCTTCAACTGCCCACAACCGAGAAGATTAAACGTGTGTAAATTATATTAAAAAAAAGAGGGAAGGAATCCCCCACAGTAAACCCGATAAATTTGTGTTTTGAGTGGAGATTAATAAAGTTCAACGTATTGTCAAGGCGAGGATGAAGTCTTCTTTGAAATGTAGGTCACGGGTGACAAAATAGTTCCAGAAACTACCGGTAGTAACCGCAAGACGTTACCTCTGCGCATGTGCCATCCCCCTTCAGAGTTGCTAGGCACTCAATTTGTGTATGCGTTTTTATAGACGTTTAAGGAAATTACAGACAGTCCACCCTTTTTGTACTTTCGTGGTGACTTAGATGTAACTTAGCGACGTGCCATTCTAAGGCTCGCCATTTTCAGCAAAGTTTGTAGAGTATAATCGTCAACCACGAGTGAAACTAGCAGTATCATGGTGCCCGACGCTGAAGGTTTGTTGAAAACTGTTCATTAATTATTCATTTCTAGTTTTCTTGTTTATCTATAGCACCGCCAAGTTAATTTCGTGTTTCATATCTTGATTTTCTTACGAATGAACATTTCTAGCTCATTTTAGAAGAAGATACAAACATATTTTTTCGGTCAACACTTTATAACAATACTATATAATTAGTGTTAATATTTATAAATATATATATATATATATATATATAACATCTATCAAAAGTGACAGCTGCAGCTCACATGGCTTGGCGTATGAATACGTGACATTAGATCTAGTAACTTTTAGAGCCGTCAGAAATGTTCCTTTGTATGAAAATTCTGGTATTTATTTTATTATTTTCAAAACTGTTTTGTTTTCGTACAGCTTTTGTTGTAAGAACATCACAAACTTACCATTTGATCGTAAACAGCTCGCTCAATGGTGGACGGAGGTAGAATTAGACCATATTACTCCCAGATGGGTGCCCGTATTTTTGAAAATCAATGTCATTATTCCAAGGTCACGCCCACCCATTATGCCATCCCGGGCAGTTTCATATTTCCGGTTCCGGCACCTTAGTTCTCTAACCTTTTTGCACAGTTTACACCAAATTTTTGTCTTCGAGGCCCACGTGACCCCTTAATAACCTACAATAATTAATATCCTCGATTTTTAAATTATTACTCCCACAGAATCTTACTACCCGTCCAGGTTATACGCACTTACGAAAATGTGTAGTGGTAGGGTGATTGTGAGATGAAATGGAGGACCTACAGTTTAACGTGGGATCCGAACCACGATGGAGGCCTGGCATTCGCCACATTCACAAGATGTCTTGTCAGAGGTGAAGGAAGGGTTTGGTAATCAGATAAATCTGTGCCGGGACCGAGGATTGAACCCCGGCCGCCAGCACAGAGGTCTGACACCTTACNCAGATAAATCTGTGCCGGGACCGAGGATTGAACCCCGGCCGCCAGCACAGAGGTCTGACACCTTACCCCTGGACCACCAGGTCACTCAACACAATAGAACAGTCACGTACAGTAGCCCCATGGCTTCTTTCGTGTTGACTGACAGTTTTAAAAAGTTACCAGACAAAATTATGTATCCCTACTCCAAACCAGATGACCTGCAAAAACATGTGTTTAGCAGCTGCCACTTCTGACAGTCAAAATTTAGGTATATACCTAAATGTTGAATGTCAGAAGTCAGCTGTGAGCTGTCAGCCAGCACCAAAGAAGCCACGAGGCTACTGTATATAAATAGAACCTCGATTGGTATAGATGACGTCATTCACCATTACGATTTATTCTTCTTTCATTGGGAAATGTAACATTGCTGCAACAGATGCACAATAATGATTACTCGTCGTCGCACTACCACAACAGAGATATTCTTGGTTAGTGTTGTAATGTTCTTAACAGAAATTTGGAAGATGGTATTAATACAAGTTTTACTTTCTCGTACTGGGGGTGGTTTTCCCTAAATGGTTTTCCACTCTCCCTCCACGCAAATGCGGGTTCACTTAATCTAATTCAACCTTCCCAATTCCTAATCAATTAGAGTAATTAGTACTTAAAGCGTATAACCCGAACGGGTAGTAAGACGCGGTGCTAAAATATTATTATTATTATTATTATTATTACTTTCTCGTGACCCCTCGGGTTGAGAAATATTTATTGTGATCGTCGAAAAAAGAAAAATCGAATTCGAGAACAATCGGGCTCAAATTTAGCTTTAATAAAGTTCCCTCGAGGAATTTTTGGAATTATATATCCAACCCAAAAAATTATTAATGGTAGATTACTGAAGGGCAAAAAGAGATAGATTATTACTATTATTAAAATTCTTACCAAGGCAATATTTTTAACATAACAAACAAAATTGAAATTTTTATTTTACTGTGAAAATAACTTTGGAGCTCCTGTACATTAACGGAAATTTTCCAATTTTGACATATCTGCGCAACTGTTTGAGATTGGAAAACTCTGGTCCTTTCCCCGACAATATTTTACACCAGCATTACAAGAAGCTTCCTATAAAATTTGATACATTTCCCCCCCTCCCACCGTCGCCTAGAGCTGACAGTACTAGCCTTTGGTTCCAGGTTCAATCCTCGGCGCGTCCAACATTTTTAAATGAACCAATGTTTCTGTAGCGCGGTCAAACTAAGCCTTGTGGCCACTAATGAGGAGCTACTTGAGTGAATAAATAGCAGTTTTGATCTAGAAAACTGAGATTAACGGCCGGAAGGCTTGTTGTGCTGACCACATGACACCTTCTATCCCCAAGTGTTAACACTATCATCGCTAACAACCGCGGCCGCTCGGTCTGCATAGCTCGCTAATATACTTAGCGCCGCGTCTTACTACCCGTTCGGGTTATACGCTTAAGTACTAATTACACTAATGGGTTAGGAATTGGGAAGGTTGAATATAAAGGAAGTGAACCCGTATTTGCGTGGAGTGGAAAAACATTTAGAAAAAACCCACCCCGGTTCACCTAAGGGAGATTTGAACCTCGGTTCCCCCATCCTCGGCAGTCTATCTCAACACGAAACCAGTGCAGGCCGCCGAGGCGGGTCTTCACACGATGGAGTTGGAATCAACAGTTTGTACCCGATCGTGCAAGGGGTGTAACGGAAGTTCTGGTAGAAGGGTCAACCATCCCTCTCTCCCATCTTATCTATAATAATTAAAGGAAATGTTTGTTAGTTTGTTTGTTTTGTTTGTTTGTGATGCCCAGACAAATCTACGGCACGCAGAGATCTGACATTTTTAACACAGGTGGACGGAGGGGGTCCGATTGCACCTCGAAGCAGGATTTTAAATTTTGAATTATCTTTTTAATTAAGATATTTTTAGCAAATTTTTCAAGAACATATTTTTAATCTAGTTTATAATTACGTTTCTATTTTTAATTTTTCTTCCCAAGTTTGAGTGCGCTATAATGAGAAAGTTGGTACTCCTGTGTCTCATGGTTTGTTTAACGTAAGGTCCGATGTGACAATAACAGAGTATTCAGACCGAGTCGGGGTTGGTTCTGTTTGGTTTCAGCGGACGAGTCTGAGAACGACTCTGGGCTCATTGGCAAGATCTTGATAGCTCTGTCCTGGGTGATGGTGATCCTCACCATGCCATTCTCCTTCTGCGTCTGTTTCAAGGTCAGTATGTGAACACGGCGTGGACCGTGTGGCCACCTACCACCGGAGATAAATGTTAGGGAGCTTCCGAGCCACTGAGCACTGTAGTCATTGTTTACAACATTACGTACGAGATAGACAATATTATAAACAACAACTTGTTGAACAGCAAACATTCTACTTCGTAACTAATAGCCAACTTGAAAATTTATTCTTCGTAATTAATAGCTAACCTAAAACTTTACTCTTCGTAACTAATAGCTAACTTAAAACTTTATTCTTCGTAATTAATAGCTAACTTAAAACTTTATTCTTCGTAACTAATAGCTAACTTAAAACTTTATTCTTCGTAACTAATAGCCAACTTGAAAATTTATTCTTCGTAACTAATAGCCAACTTGAAAATTTATTCTTCGTAATTAATAGCTAACCTAAAACTTTATTCTTCGTAATTAATAGCTGACTTAAAACTTTACTCTTCGTAACTAGTAGCTAACTTAAAACTTTATTCTTCGTAATTAATAGCTGACTTGAAAATTTATTCTTCGTAATTAATAGCTGACTTAAAACTTTATTCTTCGTAATTAATAGCTAACTTAAAACTTTATTCTTTGTAATTAATA
>CABEEJ010003931.1:12905-56656 GCA_901482245.1 Timema douglasi
GGCCACGTCGCTTGTCTCTTCTCTCTTCTTGAGGCCACGTCACTAATCTCTTCTCCCCTCCTGAAGCCTCGTCTCTTCCTGAGGCCCCGCCGCTCGTACCTCCTCTCCTCCGGAGGCCTCGTTGCGTGTCTCCCTTTCTCTTAATTAATTCTTTTTGAGTGTAATGTTGTAAACATGACCGTCTATTAAAATCAGGTCCACGCGTTACTTGTGTTTACCTTTATTTGTTCGTGCTATTATTACTAGCGCCGCGTCTTACTACCCGTTCGGGTTATACGCACTTACACTAACGTATAATGATAGCGTGATTGTGAGATGAAATGGAGGATCTACAGTTTAACGTGGGATCCGAACCACGGTGGAGGCCTGGCATTCCACACATTCCCAAGTTGTGATTGTTCGTGTTAATTGTGCTAGGAATTTTTTTAATATTAAGAAAAATCACAAATTAATAAGCATGATAATCACCGAGTATGATTCATTGCTGATACACAAATAATTGCTTTGTTACAATTCATTGGTACAGCTATAGAGAGAGGGTATCAAGTACTAAACTTTGGATTCACCCAAGTATATAACAAATCGAAGCTCACATTATGGTAATGCCGTCTTAAGAGGGTGAACTACGCTTTTGAAATATAAGCTAAGTTCCAGACCAAAATATTTAAGCAACAATCAGTTCAAATAACTTCTGGTTTTTTGATTTATCTTTAATTGTGGCTTTTCAAAATATTTATTGAAAAGATTATTTAAAATTCTATTTTTATTCATCAATTAGAGTTTAAATTTCAAGATTTATACTCAATTTTAAATTAGGAAATTTAATTTGATTTATTCAATCCCAAATTAATACGTCAATAAATAGCCTCTTTTTAAACACTATAATTAGTTCAAGCTCACATGCTCATTTTATTTCAAGATCATATAAGATATTGTTACCCTAATCTATTTTTTGTTAAGTCTAATTCACATTATCTAATTTGTTATTTGATTGGACTGCTCTAATCTTTTATAAAAACATAACCATACGGCCCACATTCTTTAGTTCACAGGGGGCCCCAAATTGCCTAGTACTAGCCGTGCAAAACGTTAATTTTTTCCAAGAGTTGGCAACCTAAAACCTAAACATATGATTTTTCATGTCATTCAGGTAAAATTCTATGGTTAACCGAATCTATAAATCAACTCCCGGCCCCAATTACCCCATTTGACACTGAGATCCCACTCCAAGATGAAGTCTGCTACTTTGAGATCACAATAGACAGGAAAATCACATGGAGGAGTCACATTGATAAAATCAATTTAAAATCAATAAGAATATAATACAAATATACTTACTCTTCGAAGGAAGAGAACAATCAATTTCTACTAAAGTTGTACTATACAGACAACTAATCCCGTCTATAATCCTGTAAAACTGTGTAGTATGGATGGAGCTATTTCTCCAAAACGCACACCCAAAAACTTCACACAACACTGAATACAATTTTAAGAACAATCTCTGGGGCAAAAAGACGCACTAGGATAGCAGATATACACACCAACTGCCACCAACTACAAGAAATTTACATAACCAAAAACAAAAAGTTTTACGACCATACAGAAACACACAGCAACAAATTTGTTAGAGGAATCGGACTTGACGATAAGACTTGGCGGAACCACCAAAGCACAAACAACCCAGGCTGGCGTAGTAACCATAATATATCTTAATGACTATTTATCTAATATAATATTCAAAACAATAATTTAAAAACAAAACCAATTGAGTATAAAAAATGTTTAAGTTCTAGTTGATAATCCTTTAAGAAAAAGATATAAAAACGAAAAAAAACCTAGATATAATATTTCTAGAAAAATGTTTTTTTTTACAAAACTTTGACAATTGACTACGCCAGAACGACAGCAGAACCGCCAGGCGTCAGAGCAGTTCAATACCCCAGCTAAACCATCATTTAACCAACCCAACCCGAACTTGACGCATAACTCGCACATTTCATCCCATTACAACCTTTCTCACAGCTGTATGCCACTGGGATAGCCGACTAGGTTTTTTACGAGTCAGAGAATACTACTGACGCCGGGGTGGCCCCAGATGGTGAATGGAAATGTATCACCCCCAGACCTAATCCCAAGAAAAGAAAATCCTACCAGATCTTATCCCCTAGCTGGAAATGACCAAACAATGACTGACATAATTCTCCCACAAGACACCATCATACCTTAAACACACCTTCCCAGTTCCCAAGAAAAAAATAATCCTAACTATACCCGAGACGCAGCGCTATCATTCATTAAATTACACTATCACTATCGAACATAAATTTAATTTACTTACAACCACATTTCATCCTTTTCATCTCAAAATATAATAAATCATAAAAAAAGGTCAAGAGTCACGAGTGTGACTCGCTACTCAAACATAAAATCATCCCGTATTCCTTTACAGACCAGACGGCATAACCGTTTTTGTTAAGTTCGGAATGGGCAACAGCCGAATGGCGTAGCCATCTCTTCTTGTCTCAACATTGGATCGTAACATAGTTATTTAAATATTCGCTGTAATCTCTGAGAGATGATTATATAAGTTCCTCTTTGTGGCCCTTTAAGTGATTTCTTAAACAATTTTGGACTAACTATTCTCCTGTAATTTTGAACTCTTTACTATTTTTGTGTCATTTTGGAATTTTTAACTAGTGTTGTGTCATTTGGACTTGAACTATTTTTGAATTTATTGAAATAAATATTTTTAATCGTATTTCTTGGGCGCTGACTAAATTTGTATGTTAAAATAATTATATTTCTTGGATTCTGTTCAAATTTGAATGTTAAAAATAAATAAATGGATTCCTCGTAATGTTTGGATTTTGCGTTTTCCTGCGTATTTTTGATTTGTCGTATTTATTGAGTTTTCCAATAGTAATAATTTGTAAGGATCTCAAATTGAGATATGAAAATTAATATTCTATCCCTGCCCTTCTATTATTTGTATCGTTATGTAATTATGTTAGATAGAATACCATTTAAATTGTCTCTAAGTATATTTCGTTGAGGAGTAATTGGTTTCTTCCCTCTCATTTAATTGTAAATATATTATGTTACCTAAGCAAAGAGTTGAAAAGGTATCAAGGCAACTCAAAGGCTACTATCAGTGGCACTACAGTATTGGCGTTAAGCCATTTTGTTACGTTGAGAAATCAAAACTACGCGCGGTGGATAGCCAATCTTGAAAAAGATCCCCCATTATCATTTGAAGTAGAGCGTTAATGCAATCGCCAAACGCCGAGGGAAAGTCGTACGTTCGAATCAAGACCACCACGTGCTTTAGCGTCAATAGCAACGCCCGTTCTTAATTTGAAAATACACCCTAAGAGCAAAATTTATGGTGGATTTGACGCTCATTAAAATACTTACGAATGTTGAGAAATCGATCATGTTAGATGGCACTTAATTTTGAAAATATTTTTTATAACTCACTACTGGGATAAGTACATTTTTCTTGGATGAACTTCCTGTGTAAGTTTTTTAAGCGTTTGCTCAATGTTTTGATATTTACTAGAGTTTTGTTTCTAATTTTGATTCTTTGACATAAATGGTTGGCGAGTTTAATACACAGTATTTTTTTATAAACCATTTTTTGGTGATTTTAATGAATTTTTATTAAAATAATAATAATTGTTATTTGTATTATATTTTAGTGAGTTTTAATCTACTTCTTGTACATTGTCTGTACACATATGTATTTTAAACACTGTTTATAAATAATATTTCAAAAATCATAACAGCATTTAGCTAGGCCATAATCCTAAAAGCAACCATAGTCCCTTACAAACGCCTCCAATAAATCTATAATGCATATAGATTTTTCAATAAATAATAAAACCATTATTACCATACTGTTTTTTGTTGTTGCCATCTTTCCTCTTTTATTAAAAACAATTAACTTGAATTAGTATATTTTCCCATGGATAGAATTGTATTATCACTTTTTATGTAAAGTAATGTAATTTTACTATTTAATTTAGAATAGTTGTGAAGATAAATATGTTTTAAATTTTTATAAAAATTTTCTTCTCATTTTATATTTTCAGGAACTACTTAGGAAGAAAAGGCAAGAATCTTCTGGTAAGAATTAGCAATAACTATTTAAATATTTAATTAAATTTATAAATACAGATAACCGTGCTTCATTTAAATTGTTAGTTTCGGGAAACAACTTTTTTCAGTTGCTTTAGTCAAACTTCTAAAGGCGGTATAATTGTAACGAAGTAACGTTTACAAATATATTCTGAATTAATGAAGAAAGTTTATTTATATTTTCACCAAAACTATAGTAAAAATAAACTTTGGAAAGTGTATTTTTAATATAAAACGAAGTTTATTGAGTTTATTAAGTCTATTAAGGTGCCTTAAAAATTATCCAAGCCAATTATGTGTTTGGTTTGGATCTAAATTTACTGTAGACGTATTAACTTTACTTCTAAGCTAATATTTAAAGATTTTTGTTAGAAATGATCATATTATCCCCAACATTTTCCAACCTGTCACAGGGTCAATTTAGTAAAATGCCTCCATCTTCCTCTATCCTTTCACCATTCTTCCTCTTTAATTGCTTTCATTCTTCTCCTCTCCCTTACACACTTTCTGCTATGTACTCCTCCTCCCATCTCTTTCTTGGTCTCCCTTGCGGTCTTTTACCTGCATACTTAATCTCCAACATTCTCTTTTGTATTCTCTCTTTTCCTTTCTCGTTACATTCCCATACCACATCAGTCCGGCTTTCTTTATATCTCATGTACTCCCTTTACTCCCACTATTTCTTGGATAACCCCGTTCCTTATCCTCTTTCTCCTCGATAAAAGCCAACATGTTCCTCACTAACTTCAATTTTATGGCCTCCACTTTCCTAGTCGCTCTTACATTCATTGTCTAGGTTTCTGCTGCATATGTGACAATGGTTACAAAATACGCCCTAGTGCAACACTTCCTTACACTTCAAGGACACTTCCATTCTCCATAGCAAGTCTCATAAACCCTATAGAACAGGGCCCCCCAATTATTTTTGATGGAGGTCCGTTTTAAAACGCGACATAATTCCGCGGTCCGGCAAAACTTTAACAGTGACTCAAGTTCAAGCCCTATAAGACTATACTAATTCGAAAACGTGATTTTAATCATTTTTAGTATCAGTATCATTTCTTCCTTATGTCGCTATCTCGTCGAGGTCCTTAGAAATGTCCGCCATTTGGTGACCATTGCTATTGAACAACTCTCCCTGCTGTCCTCTTCTTATTAGAGCCCCTCTATTCTAACCCTTCACCTCAATCACGCTTGCAACATATTGTGGAGGTATCAGGTCCACTTTAATTCCCTTTTTTTATATATTTGTTTATTTAAAGCAACATACTGTATGTGTTTTATATTAACATTTTGTTGCTTAAAAAACATTTCATTCACCTAATTAATCTTTGTCAAAATCATAAATACACATTTTAATCTTTCACTTAAATGGCAGGATTACGAAATCTTTTTTTGGACGTGATTAGTGTGACCTTAGCGCAACCATCTCTCTCTCCTCTTCACGCATTTATTGAGAGCTATATTCAACAAATGTAAAACATTACAACTATAAATAATTAATTAAATTACACTTTTTTTACGAACGCATATAAACAATGTACTTTCTAGGATTAACAAATACAGAACAAAATAAAACCATAACTAACACATGCGCAATTTGCGCACGCGCATAGGCCTAACGATTGGGTAAATATTTTAATCGGCAGGAAACTGATATCCTCTAATTAAAGTTATATGCTAAGTATTAAGTAATAGGTAAGCGCTCAGCGATAAATTATTAATTTTAACCCTTGAAAGATGAAGATTATTGTGTCCAAACAATTTGAGGATTGTCCTAAATAACTGTTACCTTTACGTTGTTTGTATTTGAGTGAACTAGCTATTAATTCTCAGCTAATAATAATAATCAGCTAACATTGTGTGTCCAGATTATTACATCCCCTCTTGCTTTTGGCTTGCACTACAGGCACATCTAAAATACTAACCAAGAACATTAGTGATAGGTCTTGAAAAAAAATTGTGCTAGGTAAAAAGTTTAGTTTAAGATTAAAATAAAGTACCCTAATATATTATTTATGTTTTATTGGCAAATCTGACGCAAGAGCTATTAACAACTTAATCCAAGGGGTAGGGATTAGGAGGGTGGTTTAAAAGGAAGGCACACACACAATCATAAATAGGTAATTAGAAAACCATGTTGATAAATCGCATGTGAAAAATCAATACCAACACATCTATTATAGAGTCAAATAGGCTTATTCATCTCTCCGTCAACAGCAAACCAATATAATGCTAGATCAATGCCTTTACACTATTTTACCACTGTACAGGTACTTATTATTAGTATCTTACCTACAACAAATATATCATTGATTTAAAGTCACGTATAGCTAGCATTTAAAATGTAATAAAAGCAGAGTAATAAAAGAACATTGCAAATTTAATTTAATTTTCTGAATCAAAAGTGATTTAAAAACCACAATTATAAGCATGAGAGATATACCGATTCTACCCCACTATATATGAAAATTGATTTTCTATAAGCTCCATCCATAAGCTGGATCCAGGGAGCAATTTAGGAGGGAGGGAGGACTCTTATCAGGGATCGTGATTACATTCCCTCGATGGCTTCAGCTTAGGCTGAAATGTCATGGGGTTTCTAACGACTATCCTCGAACTCCAATACAATTCCATGCCATTCAGCACCTGAGTTACTTCTCCCCACCACCACCATTCCTCTATATTTACCCGTTAGCCTCTCAAAGACCTAAAGTGAGTGAGGAGAGAACATGGCGTGTGTTTAAGATTTTCAAGCAACAGTGTTTAGTTTTTCAAAATGAACGAAGAAAGTTTTATGATATTTTTACGGGATGTTTGTTCTGATAGTAAATTGACTAAATTTGAAACATTTGTTGGCATTAGTGAAAGATTTGGAACTAAAGTTTATTGCAAGCTAAATGGTGAAAATTGGGATGAACAGTGTTCTTCATTTGTTCAAGAGTTCTCGAAGAAAACCAGAACCAAATGTATTTCACGTAAAAGATATGGGAAACAAGTGCGGAATTTATTTAGAAAGACTTATAAGTGCCAACACTCTAAAATAAATAAATCATAAACTGAAAGAAAATATACAAATAAAGTCAGAGATAAAAAAATTTTGAAGCCAACATTGACTTTAAATTCAAAAAGGTAAATAAGGACACTTTTAAAAACTACCTCAATTCAAAAACTGGTTTAAATTGTATAATACACATGGACTTTCACTACAATGATTAAGTTAATGCAACATACACATTTAGCTACTTAAGATGTGACATGAAACAACAGATAACTTTTACTCTTTCTTTAATTCAGGCATGACACCATCTGCGGAAAATGCTACCATGAAATAAATGTTATTGAAAGCGCAGAAGATGATAATGTTGCTCTAACAAATCTAGCTAACGATCAAATAAATCCAACCACGAGACAAATAATTAATTTGTCTACAGTGTGGAGGAGGGACCAACACGAGGACAGAAATTCTGATACCATACTAGAAAATTTTAAAAAGATAAAAGAGAATTTAGAAGCAACGGAAAACCATGTAATTTTGGTCGGAAAAACCATGACCGTGGCGATAGTGACACCAATTACGAAAAGAGTGTTTGCACTTGATGATGCGAATGAAATGATATTTGTAGACTCCAGTGGTTCCTGTGATCAAACCAACACCTGTGTTACGTTTGTTTTCTATCACAGTAAAATTTGAGCTCTTCCCTTGTGCTGTGTTTTCCATATATCCTTGACAGAGGACAATTATAAAATAGCGTTTGCGTTATTAAAAGAAGCACTTGAGCTAGACACAAACAGACATTTATTTCCAAAAATTATAATGACTGATGATAGTGACGCAGAACAAAATGCTATTCAACTCGTTTTTCCAACCACAAGGCTTTTACTTTAAACTTTTCTCTTATGTCAGGTGTTATGGCATTGGTTATGGAATAAAGATCACAAAATTGAAAAATAAGATCTAAATACTATCACGCAATTATTTCAATAAGTTCTCTATGCGTATACTGTTGATACTGCTAACAAAATGTACAAAGAACTTATTTGTAATGTCCAAAAATTTATCCTCAAGAAAAAAAAAGTTTTGGTTAAAAAATAATGATTGGTGTTTAGCTTTCCGTAATGAAACCATAACGAGGGGAAACAACACACATAACTACTTTGAAGCTTCTACTAGCATTTTTAAAGATGTTGTGCTCTAAAGGTGTAAAGCATTCAATTTATGTGCACTTGTAGAATTTATTTGCAGTGTTTTTGAAAAATACCACAAACGCCGACTGATTGAATTTGCTAGTTAAAGGGGTGATCAAGAACTTTTATCGCATTACTCTACATTTTACAAGAAAATTAAAGGGGTAGAGGTACTGCAAATAAATGAACATGAGTTCAAAGTCACATACAAAAGTATGGCCGATGTATATTCTGTACGCACAATATTTGCACCATGTGATTGCCTATACGGCAGGGGTGGTCGGTATTGTAAGCACATGTGCGCAGCGAAGAAAAAATTCCACCTACAAATGACAACTCGTCCTAACCTGTCATCAGAAGATAAAGTTACATCGCTAAGGTTGCTTTTGGTTCAGAAATGCCTACTGACTTCTACAATAGCATGGACCTGGCCAAACACAATGATGCCATCGTGGCGTGCTATTCTGTCCACAAGAGACAGATGATGGGACTGATGAAGTGGTTCATGCATTTCAGGATATTCCTTCTACTAGTCACAACGATTCTTTAATTAAGTTAAGGCATGAATTTAATCGTACGATAGACCTATTATATATCCATCAAAGTATAGTATGATTTTGGTAGGAAGAACAGTAGTATTACTAAAGTTATTAAAACATTTTTAATCTATTCATACATCAAGTCATGCTATTTGCAGCTATCATTTTTGATAGATATTATCAATAAATATAAAATACCACAAATAATATTGTAAAATGTTAACAATGTTGGCGCAAATAAATATGTTTGAATTTTCTCTAATCTTCTTCCAACCAAAATCAGGGTGTACTTCAAACACAGCCGTTTTAAGTGAAACAATAAAAAGACCTACAAATCTTTAAAACGCTGGCACACGTTATGAGTTTCATGACGGCTAAAGTTTAAGGCTTGAGAATGAGGAAAATACGAGTGCAGCCTACATCAATACCTCACAGAAAAGAGAGAGGCTTACTAAAAGGAGGAGCAAGAATTCAATCGAGGTGACCGTCGAACATTGAAGCAAACATTATGTCAAAAAACAAGACAAATGGTAGAAAAAAACGAAAGACAGTTTAACCCTCAGTATTAAAAACAATAAGCCTAGCGCTAAGCTTCACTAAAATAACGAGGATCGTTGAAATGTGATAACGGTTATATTCCCACAGACCAATATAAAAATAAAATGTATAATAATAATATTTAGCACTGCGTCTTACTACCCGTTCGAGTTATACGCTTAAGTACTAATTACTCTAATGGATTAGGAATTGGGAAGGTTGAATTAGAGGAAGTGAACCTGCATTTGCGTGGAGGGAGAGTGGAAAACCATGTGGGAAAAGCCACCCCCAGTTCACCCGACCGAGATTCGAACCTTGATCTCCCCGTCCTCAGCAGTAGAGCTCAACACGACAAGCGCGTTAGCCAACTACGCCACCGAGGCGGGTAATATAATGTAGCTTCTTGCTTCTTTTGTAATATTAAATGAAAGTCAATAAACTGCTTTGTTTCGGAGACAATAATATGTGTTTGTTTATTGAGATTATGAGTAATTTTATAAAATAAAATTCTCTATTGCAACATGTGTGTTCTCTTTACTACCAAATCATGTATAGGAAAATCAGAGCTGTGTGAAATACTTAATCAAGTCATAAATTAAAATATAAAAATTCATGAATATGATGTCACATTAGTCGCATTTATAAAAATGTCTTATATAAGTGATATTTTATTAAAAAAATATTTTATAATTAGCTTATGATTAAAATAAATAAATATTATACATTATAAATAAACTAGCTTAAATTTTAATTCGCTCAATTTGAAATGAGGTATCCAGAAAATCAGAAACATTATCAGAGTTTTTTTGTAATATTGATAGTAAGAACTTGTTGGATCACAATAAATATATAATATATAATAATATATATAATATATATATATAATATATTTATTAATATATATATATAATATATTTATTAATATATATATATATAATATATTTATTAATATATATATAATATATTTATTAATATATATATAATATATTTATTAATATATATATATAATATATTTATTAATATATATATAATATATTATACATAAATAATATATTTATTAATATAATGTTTAATATATTATACATGCATTATATATGTATATTATATATATTATAAAATGTGATGTTTATTACATATAGGCATAATATAATATACATTATAAACATCACATATATATATATATAATATATCATACTATATATAGTATATTATATTTGTTCATTGATATGAGCCATGCATCATACTTGGATGACATTTGATCATTGATCAAAGCCATTGTTGCGTCCTTGGTGATAAGAGAGTTTCCTATCGCTGCTAGGGGAAGAAGTGGCCGCTGTGTTTGTGTGTGAGAATTAAGAGGGTCTCTTTGCTGAGCGGTGCACCAAGGATGATCAGAGATGCTGCGGCGTGATAAAAAATGATATTGTGTACATTTTCTTAATAAATCAACAAATACATTGATCCTCCAAACTGAGAATAGCTAGTGTGAACTGTAATTTAAAATGCATATAAAAAGTGAGAAAAGGGAAATGCAACTAAACGTGCAACAATCAAAATGTGCAAGTAGGCCTACAACAAAGTCAATTTTAGTATTATTCAAGACAATTTCGGTGAATGCATTCATCTTTCCTACCATATATCTTTCCACTAACCGACATTGATTTCAAATTTGGGTGATCTGGTGGTCTAGGGGTAAGGTGTCAGACTTCTGTGCTGGCGGCCGGGGTTCAATCCTCAGTCCCGGCACAGATTTATCTGATTACCAAACCCTTCCTTCACCTCTGACAAGACATCTTGTGAATGTGGGGAATGCCAGGTCTCCACCGTGGTTCGGATTCCACGTTAAACTGTAGGTCCTCCATTTCATCTCACAATCACCCTACCATTACACATTAGCGTAAGTGCGTACAACCCGAACGGGTAGTAAGACGCGGTGCTAATAATAATAATAGATTTCAAATCCAATTTCAATATAATTAACAAGTGAATTATTAATTATTTACCTTTGATTCCTTTCCTAAGACAAGACAAACATTTATATGTGTAAATAGTAATTCAATATCAGTGTACGAATTATGGTTGGGGAAATTAAAAAACAAACTTTAAAAATAGGCACAAAAAAGGCACAAGTCACTAGATTTAATACATACTTTGAGAATTTCGATCACAATCAATCAATAATTCAAATGAAATAAAGATTATCAAAACTAGAACAATGTTGGACAGATTTTGAAAATGCACAGTTACAAATTGAATCACTTGAGATCCATTAGTACATACACAAGAAAGGGAGATATTTGAAGACACATATTTCGATCTCACGGCTTCAGTACACACATATATTCAAGGTCATGCAGCTGGCTTGTTGTCAAACGAAGCCGCCATTACGTCTGTCACACCCACACATACACAAGCCCCACACAGACAAGCCGTTAGATTACCAGTAATTAATTTACCATAATTTCAAGGAAATTCCTACGAATGGTTGGGTTTATATGACACATTTCAATCACTTATCAATTTCAATAGTCAGTTAACGAACGAACGTGGGTGACCCAATCATTTTTTAAAGCTATTTGAGGTATATTTGACTTATAGGCATGCAGGGTACGGATTGGATGCTACTTATCAGCTACTTTTGAAATACATAATGAGTTGAAACAAGAAGAGCACTTTGCCCATTACTTTTAAATCAAGCCTTTGAGTATGCTATTAAGATAATTTAAAAGAGTAGGGAAGGATTGATATTAAACAGAACATTGTAGATATTAGGATAAGGAGACTATTTGGCTTTGTTAGGTAATAGTAAATATGTTGTTGCAATAAGTGGACAATTTTTATCAGAGGTTAGTAATGAAATAGGTTTGGAAGCGAATTCTGAAAATACTACGTAAATGTTCACATACAGAACAAAGACTGAAAACGACAAAACTGATCAACAAATGGAAACATCTTCTGTATTTGGTTTGTAAATGGTTGGACAAACTAATTTTCGGGTGCTGATTTCAGTGTAAAAATCAGATGCTCTCTTTTACGTCAAATTTCCAAGATACACAGCACTAATACAAATAAAATATTACAACATTAGCAACTATTTACCATTTTAAATACAAAAAAAATCATAGCTCTCAGAACCCACATATGAATTCTTGATAGCATAACAAATAATTTAAGCTAACAAAAAGCACTAAAATAATCCACATTAAGCCATGATATTAATATTTACAAAGTTTATTGTCATTTTTCTTTGACAAAATGAGATGCTGATGCTTTTCTTTTGTAAATTGTTTCATCAGTCTACCTAAAAAGAAACCAACAGTAATCGCCGATCATCGAAGGGTTCCAGTGTCCTTGGTAACAATGCTCCATGGTCAGGATATCTTGGTGAAAGCGTTCATCCTGTTCGTCACTAACAGCACCACAATTTTCTGGGAAAAGTCAAGATGCGAGTGAAAAAAGTTAATTTTTAGTGACATTCCACACCCAATTTCCTTGTAGTTGCCCAATAGACCATTCACTATGCAAACATATTTATCGTCTCTTCTGTTGCCCAAAAAGCCGTAAACAACGGCTTTGTAAGTGAACCAAGCAACTAGCTCAATATTTGTAAGCTTAGCATAAAAGGTTGGATCTTTCAACAATACTCTAATTTGTGGCCCAATAAATATACCTTCTTTTAGCTTTGCTTCATTCAACTTGAGAATGTTTTTCTTTTAAATCTTTAAAGGCCTGAACTTCTTTGTCAAGAGCTTTTAAAAAGTTCTTCATTAAGCCTAACTTTATGTGAAGCGGAGGCAAAATGACTTTACTCGGCTCAACCAATGAAGTAAATTTCACATTTACTTTACCAGCAATGTATAATTTACTCATAGGCCATTCCTTGACTTTGTAGTGGTTCTTGGTGTCTCGACTTTCCCACAAGCACAAAAGCAACGTATTTTTTGACTCCACCCTGTAAACCTGTAAGAAGTGCGGCAACTTTTAAATCACAGCATATCTGCCACTCATAATCTTTATATTTGATTCCCTCCATCAGCAAAGCCATGCTTTCATAAGGTTCTATCATGTCCATTGCATGCGCCAAAGGCACTGCTGGAAGTTTATTGCCATTATGCAATACCACTGATTTTAAGCTTGCTTTAGATGAATCAATAAATATTCCCCACTCATGTGGATTATGTTCAACACCCAACTCCATTATCAAACCATTCATGTATGTGTACACACAAGAAATTCTTCATTTCAAAATATCCAGACAACCAACTATTTCTTGTTCTATAACTTGAAAGCTTTGTACCTTGCTTTAGAAGGTTCCTTTGTTGCAGTCTAGAACCCAACATTTCAGCTTGCTGTTTAGAAAGTTTCAAATCACGGACCAACTCGTTCAGTTACTTCTGTTCTATGAGGTGAGGCGATCTGTCATGAGTTTCAGGGATGTACTCTTACAAAGGTAATGCATTTTCTGATTCACTTTCCTCTGTTGATTCTGTTACAGTGGTTTGCAAGTGACAAGCACGAACAGGTAAGCCTTCCCCATGAGGCACAGGCATATGAACTGAAGAAACATTAGGATATTTAATTGGATGTTCAGTTTTAGTTTTACTTAAATGTCATGAAATATTTGTTAGGCAAAAATAACAGTCCATATTATCTTTTGGCTCGCACCAAACCATTGGAACAGAAAACGGCATGGTTCAGTGGTTTCCTTTCATCCATTCTATAAAGATGGTTGAGTAGGTTATGCTAGCAATATGAGGTGCAAAGGGTTTATCTTAATCTCTAAGAGCACAATAAAAGTACAGTTTATAAGTCTTCTTAACTAAGTCAGTGATTGGCTTTCTTTGGTTTTTTGTAGTGAACTTACCACATACATAGCAAAAGTTATCGGGGTGGTTTACACAACCACAAATTTTGTGAAAATCAAAAACACACAATAACACAAACTAAGGTATCAATAAAGATAAATATACATAGTGACTAACACCATCCATGCTTCAACACGCAGTAAACAGCAGGGCTAACGTGGCTAGCTGAGTCACCTCTAACGACCAATGGCGGTACCATCCCCCCTCAACTAAACTGCCCTGCCATCTAGTGACTATTTTTAGAACTTCTTCCATACTATTTTGCATCCAAATACTGAATGCAACCAGCATAATCAGTGATAATTCATGAAAAAAAAGAGTACAAACAACACAAAAATTTTAAAATTATAATAATAAAAAATATAAAAATCTCAAATATCTAAAACTCTTACGTGACAGAGCATTTCCGAAGGCAGATTTGGATTCAACAACCAAAAATACATATTAATTGATGTATCACACACCAGATGCAAAATGGCTGTTAATCAGTGATAATTTGGAAATTATTAAATACATCGCTTCATTTGACATTGTTAATGAGTTTAAATGTTTAATAAAAATTCTAAATAGCAATAACGATATTAAAGTGGAAATTAGGAAAAGAATACAGTCGTGAAATTCATGCTGCCGCTCGGTCAGTAAGTAGTTGTCACCTAGACTGCTTTCAATGAATGTAAAACTCAGAATATAGAAAATAATAGCTTTACCAGTTGTTCTTTATAGGTGTGAAACGGGATTTCTTACCTTACATGGAGTAAAAAAAGTTATGATGTTTGAAAACAAAGCGCTTAGAAAGATATTTTGTACAAATGAAATTAGGCTACCGGAGACTGGAGGAAGTTAAATAATGAGGTATCACATACTCTGTGGTCAGAACAGGACATTGTTAGTAAAATCAAGTCTCGTAGCTTACGGTGAACAGGACATGCAGCGTGAATGGGAGAATCTAGAACCAAATTCATGGTATTGACTGACAAACCCAATGAGAGATCATTGGGAGGACCTACACGCAGATAGGAGATGACGTTAGAATGGACTTGAAAGAGATAGGATGCATTGAGGAGGATTGGATGTAGCTAGCTCAATATAGGGATAGGTGGCCTAGTTTTGTAAGTGCGACAATGAACTTTCGTGTTTCTAATGCCATGTAGATAATAAGGGGTTTTAAGCACTTGCCATTCACTGGACCAACAGCCACAATACTTTACATCTAGGAGATATCACTTTAGGTGTTATAAGATTAGGTTCGGTGAAGTTAAAATACTTTTGAGGTTGGCTACTATAGTATTTAGGTGTTGTGGCTACATATGTTAGGTCTTGTGGTGTTAGGTTTTATGTAGTTAGGCTCAATATATATTATGATCGTTTATATTTCATTTTTAATATCCGAACCCATTAAATACATCACAATTAAACAATTCACCACCATTTCGATCATACGACCTTATATTGATGTAGATACTACTAAGGTTAAAAAGGGGTTCATTACATTTTATCAGATTTGTACAATCTGGTACTTCCCATTCGGTCTTTTAATGAATTATTTTAATTCTATGAAAGTAAATTAATAAAATCTTGATTTTAGGAGTCAAATTTACGTTAGTTTATGTAAGAATATATTGTAGATTCTAAATAGCCTTCTATAAATTAGTATTTTTAAATACACATTAAAAATTAACGGGCCAACGAAATATAGGGAAAGCAATTTATATTATACTAATACCCTAAGGCTAATTTAGCTTGATTATTTGAAAATCTTAAAGAAATCATTTGAGTATACTTTTGTCAATGGAAAAAATACACGCCAACAATTTTATTAATAAAAAAAGGTATATTAGGAATCAAACTCTCCAATGTATTGTTGTCAAATGGCTACAAACCCTGTGAACAAATTTCTTTAGAGACTATTAAACTTGAGACAAGGATAGAGCTCGTGGGTTTGTTTATTTCTATAGAGATTTTTCCTTAGAGTTAACTAATAATTTTAATTTTGATTTCAACAGATATTTGTGACTTCGGATCAGAAAATGATCTCATCACTTGTGACTGGGTGAATAGGAATGGCTCAAGTCTGCAATGGCAAGCGGGCGCAGGGACTCTGGCCAACTGGCTTGGTGGGCCTACAGTAGATGCGGGATCAGGGGATGATTCAGAAAGAGGTGAGTGAGGTTTTATGATTTTAGTGAAAAATACCAGTTTTTAGAAATGCCCTGTAAAGAAGGACAAATAGGACTTTTATATTTAAGTGTTTATTCTAAATTTATTATTGTATTTTAAAAAACGAACGTAGATAAGAGATGTAATGTTAATTCAAAATATAGTTCTAAGTCCCGAGCTACATGCTAAGAATCGGGATAAATAGTGTATAAAATATGTCCTATTTCTACTTATTTCGAGCTATGGAGTTAATGCCATTCCCATACACACGGGAAAGAGGGGAGATGACGAGGTCGCTTCTGTGAGCGGAAATAAACAGCTCCGGGTACCACCCTGGATAGGTGGAAGGCACAGCCCAGTGCCGGTTCAACCAGTGGGGGACTGGAAGGGGAGGAGGAGTTAATTCTCGCCTCCCTGGGTATCCGGCCTGATCCGGATCATTCCACCCCATGGGGTGGGGGGTTGTAGCTTTTTATATAATGACTTAGACACTTCCTTGGGCCTTGATGTCAAGGGGTGCTGTGCCAGCCATGCTGGCTGTGAGTGTACGAGCACATATGGGTAGTAGTGTCTTATTTCGGCTAGGAGTAACGCCGATTCTGGTGGTCTGCGCTCTTTAGGGTTTGTTGACCGAGTTCATTCCCTCGTGGCGTTACGCACAAGCTCAGAGGATCTTATGATGGGAGAGTATAGCAAATATGGATCAGCCTGCCTCAGATATACTTGCCCAAAACTACTACAGGCTTCCTCCATATTGGCGACCCTCGGGCATACTCCTTTCTTGCTCGGCTGGCAGTAGTTTCAACCGTCTAGTCAGGGGGGCCTGTTATCTGAATCCCTGTAGCATCATTTTTATGGGATTGGGGGAAGGTGTTGTCCCTCACCCGCCATACACTAAGCGGTTGGGAGCACACACCCGGTTTTGGCCGGGAATGGTTAGTCAGGACAACTCCATGAGGTCCCCGCTGGGCAACCTAGGGCTAATGTCCTGTGAATCCTAGACTCTACCTAAGGCTGAGTTTCTGACCTACTCTTGTAAGGCTGGTGGGACATTCAAGGAAGGGCCAACTCCTCCCGCCATTGGCCAAGAAATGGCAGAGTGGTTTCCCCGAGATATCCATGGATGACAAGTTCACAGAATAGCAGAGGTCGGTGTTCCAAAATGCTCGCTGTGTGTGCTTACACAGGTGACTCCACTCAAAATGTACAGCCAAGGAGGTTGTAGGTCACGTTATGGCCGGGTGCTAAAGCCCTTTGTGGTTGTCAGGAGTTCCGCCTCTCGGATCATTAAGTGGCTTAATTGGAGCCCAACGAGAAATGTTTCTCACTTGCATGCGTCGAGCAGGAGCTACATTCTTGGGGTGGACAACCCACAAATGGGGTTTCTTTAATTCCTTGATAATACGACTTTAAAATTTGTCCTTTAACTTATTTTTCATACCTGGTGAAATAAAGCACGATTTAATCTTTCTTTAATAAAACATAACTTTTATTTGAGTTTCAATTTTGTAATACATAATCCAAACATTTTGTAACACTATTTAGTAATTAATTCCTACCTCTATGCTTGTTGTTTGGACACAATCTTTTTTTATAGCAATCATAATTATTTAATATCGTTTTGATTTTTTACTTTCAAGTATGCTTATAACAAATGTATGCTTAAACTACTTTGAAATTACTGCCTATTCCTTTAAGAAATTACTCCTAAAATTCCTGTTGGATACAGATAAATACTGCCAAACACCAAAATGTTATGAAATGGAATTTATTAATTTTAATAGTCCAGAGCAGAGATTCACCAATCATATAAGATTTCTAACAGTAAGTCAGTAACAAACAGTATTATGGCCCATTAACTTCTTAACGAACAATTATTTGTAATGACCCACTTCGATAGCTACTTGACATAAGGCATCACAGTTGCAATAGACTGTCTGCCAATGTTCGGGAGATCGAGGTTTGATTCCAGTCGGGTGTAATCTGGGTATTTTATATAAATGTTTTCACACCTATAGTATCGATAGTAATAAAATTTTTGTTCATATACACTCACTACTTATATAGTTATTGTGAATATGGGGAATGCCAGGCCTCCACCGTGGTTTGGATCCCACGTTAAACTGTAGGTCCTCCATTTCATCTCACAATCACCCATACCATTACACATTAGCGTAAGTGCGTATAACCCAAACGGGTAGTAAGACGTGGTAATAATAATAATATATAGTTTTTATTAAATTTATTGTAAATATTTCCTTACTAATCCTGATAATTTAAAATAACTACTATTCATTATTTTTTGTTTCTGCAAAATACAATTATTAGTATTTTGATAGTCCATTCCTATTAGTTATTGCTGCAAACTCATTATTAGATCTAAAGTTTGTTCATACTTTACAATGTTAGCTACTATTGAAATGAGCATTCCGTATTGTGTGTTAATATTACAAATTACTATTCACTTCTTTACTCATTAATGACTCAGTTCTGCTATTTAATACTAATATATTTACTATTCATACCATACATGTAGTTACAAATACAATTAGTATTTTTATTTATAATGTCAATAATATTGTATTTCCTATACAATATTATTCATTATAATTAGTAACGATCAGATTTACTCTTCATTCATTCTCATTCCTCCTGCCTACTATTAATGCAATTTATTTTTTCCATCATTGCATCTTACCATACGTTCGAGCTATACGTATATGTACTAATTAT
Source organism: Timema douglasi (assembly GCA_901482245.1). Lineage (NCBI taxonomy): Eukaryota > Metazoa > Arthropoda > Insecta > Phasmatodea > Timematidae > Timema > Timema douglasi. Next base: position 32,062 of record CABEEJ010003931.1, read on the forward strand.
GTTAATGTACTAGGAATAAGAAATGTTGCATTTAGAGGAAAAGTAACTGCATTTGCGTGGAGGGAGAGTGATAAATTATTTATGAAAAGCCACCAATAATATATTCGACCACGATTCGAACCCCGATCTCTCCATCATAGGCAGTCTAGTCTTGTGAGAGTAACGCCTTAGACCATTCTACTATCGAAACGGGTTAATTCACTCTTATTTAATACCCATTAGGTTACTGCAAGTTGTTAAAAGATTTACTATTATTTCCAGATCATTACCTTAAGCTATTATTAAAACAACTTTTTATTCCTACTCCTAACTTTAAAATATAATTAAATCTCAATAATGTTATCTATTAATAAAACCATTATTAATATTACTTACTGTTCATATTAGATATTTTTAGATTTAATGTCCTTTATTATTCAAAACTTTTACTCACATTTGAAATTAAAATAGATTGATTTTGTTTCTATAAAATTACATTGGATTTATTGTTTTATCCTTAGTCATTAAAATAAGCTATTATTAGATTTACTGTTATTTCATGAATATTGCTGCAAGTTGCCATTAAAATTCCTTTTATATTAAATTAATTATTTACACTATTGAACTTACTACTATTTACATTAAGAATTAACATTTTATATTTATTTTTGTTTATGTCAAATTACACAACATGTATTGATTTTCTTAATTATTAATATTAGTTACTATTAGATTTTAATGTTATTTCCTATTTAATTTTTCTAATTAACCTACCATTAAAATAACTTTTGTAGCATACTAGTCCCTAGCTCTATTAACATAACAACATATTCTTTATTGTTTCTAATAATTTCTAACTATACATACTGCTTTATTCTGCTTTATCCAGGCAAAATCAATTATTTCTTACTAATACATTTATACGCTTAAAATTCAATCATACTGTTAATTAATAATTGTTACAACTACGGTTAATTATATTCAGGGCCGTATTTAAGGGGGAGGGGGGATCGGGGCGATCGCCACGGGGCCCCCACACACCCCCGAAAGAAAGAAAAAAAATCATAATTTCCCACTGTGAATGCTTTCTTGTTTTGTGTCTAATACAATGTTATTCCTGCATAAAAAATGAGGTATAAACAAATTAATGTGGGCGCTGCTTTAACTAAAAATAAAAATCCTACCGACACTTGTAAGACAATTACAATTTTGCGCACTAACTCTAAACACATTGGGAATGCCAGACCTCCACCGTGGTTTTGAGTCCACGTTAAACTGTTGGTCCTTCATTCCATCTCACAATCACCCTACCATTACACATTAGCGTAAGTGCGTATAACCCGAACGGGTAGTAAGATGCGGTGCTAATAATAATAATCCAAACACATTGGTTTCCCTTTTGTCGTGCTGCGGTGGTTCCTCTCAAAGTGTGTCCTCGATCCAGCTGACAGAGCCGCTGTCTCAGCGGTGCCTTTGATACAGTTTTTGTTTTCCAATTGGTTGTTGTTCTGACAAAACGAGAAACGTTGAACTTCAGATGTATGTTGTAATCGTGGTGGGTGCCAGTTTGTGTTTTAATTATGTGGTTAAGTAGAGTACAAGGTGTAGAAGTATCAATTGTGGAGGATTATATCGACCTAATATAAAAATATGTGACGTGATCCAGGAAAAAGTACTTTAAGAGTTCGGCTAGAATGACAAGCAAGCGAGCGCGCGAGTGACTGAGCGACTGCCTGGCCAAACTGGTGAGCGAGCCAGCGAGTAATTAACAAATTTATCCCAGATTATTAGTGAAAATGTCTCTGTCAAAGACCCTTCGCACATCTATGCTACTAGAAAATTCTTACAAAGTTATTGCATATTTATAAAAAAGCAAATATTGTTGTGGTTTTTCCATCACTTCTCCACGCTAACGGTGATTTTTATTTGTAAATACCTCCTTTGATTATAATATTGAAGTATTAATATATCGGTTTATGCTACTTTTTTATTTCTTTTATTTTTAGCACTACATACTAGTTTCCCGTTTACATCTTTTGGTTGGACTATGTATGAACCAACAGTAATTTCAAGCAAGATATATTGAAGCACATTTATACTAGTAAAACCACGCTTGCACATTATAATAAAGGATAACAAATAAATGCACATTGACTATATTATTTAGGAGGATATGCCTTCTTCGAGACTTCATTTCTAGCAGCCTCTCCTGAAGTACGTGCTGCACAGAATGCCTTCATCGAAAGTCCAGTGATGGGAAGCACTGGAGCTGAAGGAAAATGTGTCACATTCAGGTGAATAAGAAAATATATTATAATTGTGAACCTTAAAATCACATTACCCTGTGTTGTATAACAGTTGCAAAACCACTATATTTTCAATAATTGCTCATATAAATTTGAGAAAGTTTTCTCGTCTCAATATCGTTGGTATCTGAACTTTTAGAATTTCCACGTTCTGAAAACAATTAAGGTTCGAGGGATTTTAAATGTCAGTATAAGAGCAGGGCTGGTCTAAGGCGTGTGCGACGTGTGCAACCACATACACAAAAAAATCGGGGGGTACCAAAATGGCCCAATAAAATATATTTTTTGTTTTTATCTGGGAAAATATAAATATAATTAAAGAATGTAATTTGTAATAAGAATGCCTATTTCTTAAATTAGTATTTACATTCATATCAAACAGAGTACTTTTTTAAATTTAAAATTAGTGCATTAAAATACACTAACAAAGTAGATATATTTTGAAGGTCGTTCGGCGCGACGCACCCATTTAACTTCATTGAATGCACTAAGTTTATTGTCAAGTATCAATTCAAAATAGGCCTACATAAACGTGTGAGTAGCTTTAGGGATTATACTCACCCAGTAGCGGATTTAGGCTTAGGCCCGTGAGGCCCGGGCCTAGGGCGGCAAATTTTGAGTGGCGCCAAAATTTTTAATTGAAATAATTTATATTTTAATTACAAGCAATTTATTATTAATTTTATATTTAATTGTTATGTTAAAAAAATTAATGTTTAATTTATACCTGAACTAGATTTCTTATTACTATTGTTATTATTTTCATTATTTTATACACACACACATATATATATATATGTTTATATATATATGCTGTTACAAAAAAAAAGGGCGCCATATCGTCTCGGGCCTAGGGCGTCCTCAAACCTAAATCCGCTACTGTACTAACCATACCTACGTCAGTTGATTCAGCCGAGATAAGTTTTTCCAGGTTGAAGTTAATAAAAACATATCTGAGATCAACTTCTTCTCAGGAAAGGTTGGACAATTTATCAATATTATTGATTGAAAATGAGATATCATCCTCATTGGACTATAACGATTTAATCAACACTTTTGATTGTATAGAAGCTAGGAAATATAATATTTAGAACAGTGGTCCTCAAACTTACTAAGCAGAGGGACACATTAGAATACTCAAAGCTCTAGGTGGGCTAGATTGAACACGATTCATACAATACAAACATTATATATATAATGTATAATTTCGTTCTAGATCTCATTTGGATACATGCATATCTTATAAACATAGTTAAACATGACTAAAATGTGAATTGAGCATCCAACATAAATACCCCCTTCCTCCTCAGATCGGAAACTTACCTCGGACCGGACCCTCCGCTCAAAATACACTTTATGGAACGCGGCTAGCGTGTATTTTTATACATAGCATTAAGAACCATCATTTCGGTATTCGTATTTTTAAATCTCTTTCAAAGCGTCCGCGGGCCGGCTAAACACATTCCGTTGGCCGGATTTCGCCCACGGGCCGAAGTTTGGGGACCCCTGATTTAGAATATACCCTTTAATTTTTTGTAAAAGAGATTACGTTGTGTGAGTAGGAGAAAGTTCTATCATGATTCATGTACTTAGAAACTAAATAGGAAATGAAACCAAATATTGCATTTTACATTTGTTTTTATTTCCCGAATATAATCTTAATGAAAACCACTTGTTTGTAGTTCTTGAAAGCTTAGTCTACTTTATACCTCACTATATATTTGTATACTGTATACCTCACTTTATAGTAGAAAACAAAAGAGTCAACAAACCTTTTTTCAAGTAAAAAAAAAGGAAAAACTAAAATATGTTAAGGATTAAAACACATTGAAGTCACCGTCTGACTGTTATAAAATAGTCTTTTTTTAGTTACTAAAAAAATTTGCCAATAAAAGTATTTATAAATAGGGTCTAATTTGAAAATGGCCATATCTAGTACTATCCACAGTTATTTTCAGATGGGGAGGAGGCGCAATATGTGAGTTTTGCACACACAAAACTTTTGCCTTAGACCGGTCCTGTATAAGAGAGTGTTGTTTTAAGCATTAAAAATTTATTTAATGTGTTTTTTGTTTGATACATAATTCCTAGTAATAGTTCTGTGATTATACAGTCAGACACTAGTTGTTGTAGCCATACTGAGCCAGAGCTTCAATTTACACATTAGCGAGTATACACTCTTAATTGATTGATTGGCATTGATTGATTGGGATGTTTATGCTTGTTCATAAGTTATTCAATGGATGGTTTGAGCGCTGCTGGTCTTAGAGTTATTTTGCACCCTGCACCAGAAGACAATGTTCCAGGGGCTTTTGACAGAGTCCTTTGGAGCACCAAGGATCCCACCAACAAAAAGTGGGTAGAAACAGAGATCCTCTACACCTACAACACCAATCACCAGGTAAAAAATACTAAGGCTTTTTTTGATTAGAGATAATGGAACAGTATATATCAAAGTCTTACCATTCTTTCATTAAAATAAAACTTAGAATATTCCCTAAAAAATATGAATTTGGCTATATCTATTTTGTAAGCTTTGAATTGACCAATTATGATATTAATTTTTACGTCCCCTTGCTTTAGACTAATATAAGTACATAAGTCTTGCAAGGTTCATATGGAGCAGTGATGGCATGTGTTTCATATACCAACACAACTGAATAGATCAAGTCCCGTAATTATCGCTATTGAGTTTTAAATACATGTCTGGTTTTGTTTATTAAAGGTTTGGTGAACTTATTTCAATCACCCAATAGCTTTGTAGGATAAACGAATTGGCAAATTTTCAAAAAATAAATTCAATTGTGAAATCAATGTAAAACTACAATCTCAACAATCCATCTTCATTAAATATAATTTCTAATTTAATAAATTGTTGAAATACATGTTTAAGGAACAAATAATATAATTTATTTGGACAGCAAAGACAGCCACTGTAACAACAGATATAAAACCTGATTCAGTGGCCGCATGGTCTATGGCGTAAATCTCGTGTTAGGCTAAACTAACAATGCGGGGGAGATCGGGGTTCAAACCCCGGTCGGGTGTAATGAAAGGTTTATCTAAAATGGTATTCCACTCTCCCTCCACGCAAATGTTGGTACAGTTACTTTAAATTCAACCTTCCTAATTCCTAAATCACTATCGTAATTAGTACATATGCGTATTACCTGATCAGGTAGTAAAACGTGGTGATATAAACTACATTAAAGAACTTCATTGGCTCAACAGAACAACACCCGCCTCGGTGGCGTAGTTGGCTAACGCGCTAGTCGTGTTGAGCCCGACCGCTGAGGACGGGGAGATCGAGGTTCGAATATCGGTCGGGGGAACTAGGGGTTCCTAAAATGGTTTTCCACTCTCCCTCCACGCAAATGCGGGTTCACTTCCTCTAATTCAACCTTCCCAATTGCCAATCAATTAGCGTAATTAGTACTTTAAGCGTATAACCCGAACGGGTAGTAAGACGCGGTGCTAAATAATAATAATAATAATAAATAATAATAACAGAACAACAAACGCAAAAAAACATCAACATAAAATCCTATCTTCTATTGTAATACATATTAATATATAACATACATGCCATAGTCCTTCCCCCTTTTCTCTTTGACTCACAGATTAATACTGCCCAACATATGGGGTTAAGTTTCTACAACGTATTTAATTAATTTTCTTTTCGTATGTAGTTTTAAAGTCTTAATATGTATGGTAAGCTATACCATATAAGTTAAATGTTTACTTGTCAATGTTAACTTTGACTAGCAGCGATTAAAATCAATAATTGTTTCTTAGATTATATTTGAAGCCATTGCTAAGGACTCCACAGATGCATACAGAAGATATAGAGGCTATGTGGCAGTAGACAATGTCGCACGGAAACCTGGATCTGAATGCAGAGGTCACTGCACGTTTGAAAGTGGATTTTGTGGCTGGAGAAATGATGAAGAAGATGATTTTGATTGGTCCTTGGTGTGTATATTTTTACATTGATCAATGTAAGGGTTTTTAATTTGTTTCTAAAAGGAGGGGTGATTGTGTATAGTTACACAAGAAAATAAACCAACCTGATCGCTTTGGGTACATTTAGGCAAACATGTCCTAAATAAAATCAGCGTTGGAGTAAAAAACACATTTTGCCCACACATCATTGCAGTAATAGGATATTTATTTGTTTATGATATTCTAGCTCATTCATGACAAAGTGTTAACATTTTTACTCTCACAAATATGTTCAATATAGAGAAGTGGTTCTATGGAATATGTCTTTAAATAATTGAACATTTCATATTCGATGATTAATAATTACACATATTCTCATATTTTCTATTTACTTACTTAGGCTATACAATAATATAGAGCATTTACCGTATAGTTTTGGAAACCAAACAAGGGTTTTATCTTCTGCATTAAGGGATATAGTCCCATATATCCATAACATTATCTCTCAATTACACAGAGAAAGTCTTAAGCAAACATCCTGAGAAAAATAATGTTTTAAAATATATGTTTTATCTCATGTGTTAAAAACACTGTTAATTTGAAGATATATACAGTAATTAAGCCACATAAACTAATAGTCTGCAGAAATATATTTTATACAACAGATTGTGGCACTTATTAGTTCATGACACAGTTGGTTTGCAATTTACATCAATTTGATATTGGATTTGATATTCCGTTTTTCTACCTTAGTACGCGTCTGTACTGGACTAAAATTGTAGTTTTAATATAAGTTATAGTCAAAACATACAAATACAACGTTATTGGCTATGTGGCTCATATAGATATACTGTATATTCAAGGTTAGGCACTTAAAGATTTTCAAATTATGGAATTCGGGGAGCAAAATTTTTTCTTTCTGTTCAAAAGATTTTATTCATTGTAAATGTGTTAAACTTATAATATATATTTTTGTATATCTAACATTGATGCACAAATAATTAGGAATTTGTTTTTAACAGTTTGCAAAGAAAAGTATAAGATTTAGTTTTTTAAGATAAACTATGGAAATTTAAATTAATATTGTCAATGTTATACCTATTTGATAAAGTTTGGATTTTAGTCTGATCATAGGAATATTTTAGTAACATAAGTTTATATTAACTTAAAATAAACACAATATAATAAACACTATTTAAACATTCTATGAATGTTTGTTAGTTGAAATAGATTTGTAATTTTTGAGTCATAAAAAGTAAGAATATTACATAATAGTCAGACAATAGAATAAGGATTTACAAATGCAATAAAATATAGATTGAATAATAATAGTAGGCTGCACAACGTTTAAACAACTTTTTGAATTTAAAATATTATATAGGCTACACTTAAACCAATATTATTTTTTTTTAAATAAACCTAATTAAGATTAGGGGACCTCAAACAACGATATTACACAGATCACCAACCACATTTTATAAGGGTGCGAGTGTTTTCACTCAGCACTTAGCAGACAAGTAGAGGAAAGTCGTCTAATTTTGGGAGCATTTTATAAAAATATTTTTAGTTAAAAAGAAACATATGATAATACAATGAATATTTGAGACATAACTAGATGTTTTGCTGCCCTCACTTTAATGCAAAAGAAAATATCACTTATGAGCAAATTTTAAGATTAAATATTTTTTTAAAAAAACATGTGCCTCCTTAAATTAGGAACCCTAGGGCTCCAAATTTTGGGATGTTCAATTATCTTAAACAAGAAATTAATTATTTAGAATAAAATGATTTTTTGTTCTTTTTTGAAAGGCACAAACCACACACAAATTGTTTATTAGATGGATCAGTACAATCTGTGTGTGTCCATTTGTTGCATGACACTCATCGAACCCAATTCTCACCTTCATGGTCATCAGAAAATAATCCTGCACAAATAATACACTCTGCATTAGATTCAATTTCACTTTCCAAATCAAGATCGTCTACAGAATCAACTAGTGAAATATCATCCTAAGATTCTGTTGAAGATTTCGAATGTTTGGCAGCCCTTTTCTTACGACGGTAAACTGGTGTTTTCAATTCAGAGCGTTTCTTGATAGTCGTAGTCTTACCGTTTTTCTTTGGTGAAGGACCCTTTTTTCTGCGACTCTGTTAGCTGCTGTTTATAAGGTGATCCGGTGATGAGCTGGCAGATCCAGTTCGGGACTTTCCTGTAGTAGGATGAATTTGTATAGTGGGAATTGATTTGATATTAGACGGCTGGATAAGCCTTATCTGAAATGGCGTTGTTACAGAAACAGGATCAGGATCATGGGATGTCCCTGGTTGAGGCTCCTGCAGATCGTCGAGCTGTTGTGGGCTCTCAGCATTGTTCTCTTCAGGCTCTTCAAGGACAGCTTAATCATGAGGTCGGAAGTTGTTCTCGTTCTCCTATTACAAGGAAACAATCCAGTTTTGCGGAAAACACTAGCAGCCGCTGCCCTCATGTTCGCTTTTCAAAAAATTTACCCTATCTGGTAGACAGTGACCACTCATCCAGGATTCCTTCGAATCCACTCCTCAACTTTTTGGGCGTAGTATGTCTTAAAAGGCCCCATAAATGATACATCGAGTGGCTGCATTTTGTGAGTGCTATGGNGGGGAGCAAACACACAATGGCCACATGATTCTCTCGCCCCATGTTTATCACATCTATATTTCTCGTGTGAGAGTAGTGGCCATCTAATACGAGAATTGCAGGACCCTCCGCAGTAGGCTTCACGCTGGAAATAAAGTGACGAAACCAATCTGTATATATGTCCGTTTGTATCCAGCCAGACGGATGGAAAGAATAAATAGAGCCAGGGGGAGCCCCATCCATGAGTTCCATCTTCATGTTCTTTCAAGGGAAGATCATTAATGGAAGAACAAAGTGACCTGCAGGGCTCATACAAGTGACAACAGCTATAAGAGCTCCTCGTTCAGCCGCTTGAAGTGCTCCAATTTGTCGCTTTCCCTTTAGACCCACAACTTTTGTGTGCTTATGTTGTACAATTGATATGCCGGTTTTGTCACAGTAGTATAACCTAGATGGATAATTATTGATACTGTCCATTGCAGGTTCAAAAATGTCAAAAAATTTGGAAACTGCCTCTGCAGTGAAATTCTTTGCTCGGGCCATTGAGAAACCTTGAGGAGGGCGTAAGCAAGCTGTAGATTTCTTCTTAAGAAATTCTTCATCCATTTTTTCCCGGCCTGCTCATTATTTTTGGAGAAGGGGTTCGCAATTCCGTTTTTTTACAGCAATCTGATATGCCATGTGAAGAACATCCCTTTGAGAAAGGCTGAAAAATATGTTTTCCATAATAAAGTAGTAATCTGCGAGATCCTTTTCTAATTCAAAGGGTAGTGTTGGCTTCCTGCCTATTTCGGTTTGAACCACGTCACTAGGACATTTATATACATCCTTAACGTAGCGCTCTAGTGTAGTTTGAGGAACATGAAAGACACGGGATGCTTTAAGTCTTAAGACTTCCCATTTCCTTACTGCGCATGGCCGCAACTGCCAACTTCATTTGTTCTGGATCCCATTTTTGCTTCGGAGCCATCTGTAAATATTTATTTTATAATAGTTTAAAAAGGTTGTGCTATTTAGGGACGCTGGTCTTCAAAGAAAAGTACTCCAAGCTATTTATAAAATTGCTAAGTTATATCTACAGATTATAACTTTACATTAAAGCTTCATAGAGATAAACAAATAAATCATTATTTTAATATTCTATATAAATTACAATATCAAACTACCATATCTTAAAATTGGTTTACTGTTATATTTTGCTTTTTAAATATTCTAATATTTTTTATAAAATATTAGATTTTTACAAAATTATATTATTATTATTATTATTATTAATAGCACCGCGTCTTACTACCCGCTCGGGTTGTACGCACTTACGCTAATGTGCAATGGTAGGGTGATTGTGAGATGAAATGAAAGACCTACAGTTTAACGTGGAATCCGAACCACGGTGGAGACCTAGTATTCCTCACATTCACAAGATGTCTTGTCAGAGGTGAAGGAAGGGTTTGGTAATCAGATAAATCTTTGCTGGGACCGAGGATTGAACCCCGGCCGCCAGCATAGAAGTCTGACACCTTACCCCTAGACCACCAGATCACCTATATTTTAATTCATTGTTGCGAAGAACGTTTTGGGTTCTTAATTTGGGAATCCCCAAATTAGGAAACCTAAGACTCCCCATAATGTGCTCCATAAAATGATTATCTTTGACATTCTAAAATATGTTCAAATAGTTACTAATTTTAATAAATGTAACCTCTAAAGAGAGCAACTTTAATACCAATTATAACAAAATTAGCAAATTTATAAATATAAATACCTTTACTCTGTAATCTTGAATACCTTTACTCTGTAATCTTTATTCGAGCTTAACAAAAACTTTCAGAACACAAATAAAATGTTAGAACCGACTGCACCAATACTCGTGGAGCTACTGCGCTGTTAACAGTCAAACAATAACCACGTGATGCACTTTAAAATAGACAACATAATATTAATAAAATAAGCACGAGACAATTTTCACCTATAATATGTTACAATTCAACAACAGAAATCACATGAAAGTGGTTTTGCTTGTAAGCATATGCCCATCCAAGAATATATTTTAAAATAATGAGGCATATAAGATTCTGTTCACATGAGGGACCTGGCTAACTGAGTAGCACTGTATTGCCATGCTAAGCCAAATATCCCAGGTTGATTCATGTGTCCGGGTTTATTTTGTAAGCCTATTTGAATCTATACTAATGCTACGTACAGTAAATATGTTTAATTTTGGTGTAATTCATGTTTAATTGTCTGTAGGGACGGGGAAGTCATAATCCATCCACAGGTCCCGCCACTGACCGTTCCAGTTTCATGCATGGCGGTATGGAGGGGGGCTATACCTTCATTGACTCATCCTATCCCAGGAGGCCAGGGGATTTGGCCAAACTACAAAGCATGGAATTTGATGCTACTGGTAAGTAGCAGATTTTTATGTGAATAGTAAAATTTATATAAAAATATATAAAATACATTAATATATATAATTTACATCCTTAAACAATTGTAATCACTAATCACTATTAACTATTTTAATATACGACTATCACTTTGTTTTAAAAGGTAATCTAGACTCAAGAATTTAAATGCCTAGGTTTATGTTTAAAAGAATTAAATATTCTGGTCTGTTGTTTGTTTATTTGTGCTAAAAATGTAATAAGTGTCTAGTTTTACTTATCGAACTTGGCAGTCTTTATGGGCACGGCCAAGTTCCTCTAAAAGAGATGGTTTAATCCCCTATTCGAAAAGGGTCCCTTCATTCCTCGGTTTGGTTCCTCCACTGGGGAAGGGGGAGCGGCTGGAGAGAAGATTATTATGATACAAACCTAAATTTAAAAACTTCAGTAATTTATTTATATAATTATGGTTCCTATCCAACAAAACTTAACCTTTCATACGTTGATGACTGCTTGGTTCACGATAGGAAGACCAAATTAGAAAACAATGTTAAAAATATGTATCAACAATACAAACCTAGCTTTCAAACCTTCCATTATTTCTACATACAATTTGTCTCCTACCCAACCTAGCTTTTCTTAAACCTTTATGTGTTTATGAATTTTGTTCTTATTTAATTTTATAAGCGAAGCTCCTCCTTTTCCCGTGGACTTCCATGCAACGTAGGTAGGAGAGGTTTTTTTTATCCTCGACCTCCCTTTCCCCATTAAGTTGGAGGAACCAGGCTATTACATTTGAGATAATTATAATCCCTTCCTTGAGATGTCGTGAGGAACTTTACCATTGTTGTCAGACTACTTATACTCCCTTCCTTGAGATGTCGTGGAGGAACTTGACCATTGTTGTCAAACTACTTATAATCCCTTCCTTTAGATATCGTGGAGGAACTTGATCATTGTTGTCAGACTACTTAAAATCCCTTCCTTGAGATGTTGTGGAGGAAATTGATCATTGTTGTCAGACTACATATAATCCCTTCCTTGAAATGTGAGAAAATTGACCATTGTTGTCAGACTACTTATAATCTCTTCCTTGAAATATCGTGGAGGAACTTGATCATTGTTGTCAGACTACTTATAATCCCTTCCTTGAGATGTCGTGGAAGAACTTGATCATTTTTGTCAAACTACTTATAATCTCTTCCTTGAAATATTGTGGAGGAACTTGACCATTGTTGTCAGACTACTTATAATCCCTTCCTTGAGGTGTTGTGGAGGAAATTGGTCATTGTTGTCAGACTACATATAATACCTTCCTTGAAATGTGAGAAATTTGACCATTGTTGTCAGACTGCTTATAATCTCTTCCTTGAAATATCGTGGAGGAACTTGATCATTGTTGTCAGACTACTTATAATCCCTTCCTTGAGATGTCATGGAGGAACTTTATCATTGTTGTCAGACTACGTATAATCCCTTCCTTGATATGTCGTGGAGGAACTTGACCATTGTTGTCAGACTACTTATAATCCCGTCCTTGAGATGTCGTGGAGGAACTTGATCATTGTTGCCAAACTACTTATAATCTCTTCCTTGAAATATTGTGGAGGAACTTGATAATTGTTGTCAGAGTACTTATAATCCCTTCATTGATATATCGTAGAGTAACTTGACCATTGTTGTCAGACTACTTATAATCCCTTCCTTGAAATTTCGTGGAGAAGTTTGACCATTGTTGTCAGACTACTTATAATCCATTCCTTGAAATGTCGTTGAGGAACTTGACCATTGTTGTTAAACTACTTATCTCCATGGAGTAACGTAACATCCCCGGTATCTATTTACGGCAACACACTATAGAGAGAAATGGTTTAAGATAAACTTTAAATGTTAGTAGAAGAAAAAGAGTGTAGGCCTACATATTTCTTAAAGAATTAAAAAATCAATTTTTAAAAACTTTGATCAAACCTGATACAAAATTGGACACAATTTTTAGGGGGGAACCTGAAAACTCTATACATAACGTCTTACCCTGAATGGTGGAATGGTTTAGGCTCTTAAGTCGAGATACATACACGCAGACAGACAGACGGCTTCGTAAAAACAACTTTTTTGGTTTCAGGAGGTCAAGAAACGTCAATATTTATCAAAATTTTGAGTTCAATTTTTTTATGATCACAATACTCCTTTCTCAGAGGGGTCGAGAGAAAGTAAAAAAGGTAAACTTAAATTAGTTTGAATGTAAACAAACGCTTGTACATATAGTTGTACGCTTAATTTACTATGAAAGTTGGTAAGCTTACATAGTGACCTACACAATCAAAGTAAAACTGTTCTACCTTTTAGGGTAAACAAAGTGTACATGAAGAGTGTAGCTTGGAAGATGGACATTATATTTAGGTTACAGATGTAGCTGTATCAAGTATCATAGTCAGGGGTTTTGGGATATATTCCAATGTCCAGGTATCATTTTTAAATTTACTAATATTAAATATTAAATTACTATGTTTACACTAAATTTTTAAAACTATCAAAAAATTGTTTGATCTTATATTACACATTGTTGGTTGTGAGATAGTTGTCTGTTTGTATAATTTACACATTTCATAATACTCGGAGAAAAAAGGGTGTGTAGAGAGAAATAACTAGTTGTCATATTTTGGTCTAAAATTACCATTAAGCTATTTATCTGTCCTGCATTTACTAGAAGGGCGAACCATACACAAATCTATTTTAGTGTACGTTATAGCTGACTTCTGACACAATTATTTTATGATTTTATCTTTAAATTATAATACTGTTCTAAATAATATTCCCACTAAGGTTGCCTGAAATTTAAACAATTAAATTGTTTAGTGTACACATTTGATCATTTGTTTTATTTAAAATAATTGTTTGCATATTATTATATAGCAATATATTCAAACAGATTAGCTAATGTCAAAACATCTTTGAAATATTTAGATGAAATTATTTAGGTTGGTTAATTTGTTTTGAAATTATATTGAGATAAATAATAAATAAATAATAATTTAGATAGCTAGGTATGAGCTTTTATAAAAAGAGTTTATTCTTGGATAAACGTTGACTTTTTTTTAAAGAGATCTTTCATAATAATATAGACTTTGATTTCAACGCAAAGCAAAGTGTGGATTTTTTGAATATCGTGAATCAATGTTTAAAAATACTTTTTACTCAAAACATAAAGCTATTTTTAAAAAACCTATGAACTACAACTGGTATATATTTTAGATTCTTAAAAAGGTTCTTCCAAGCACAGATAAGGAATACTTCTAGTGCGAAGAAGGTGCGGTTTGGAAAGTTTAACGTATATATAATAAATATATATAAAAGGGTGGAGAGAGGGGCAAGAAAACACAAAAATAACAGGTCCTAAAAATGAAATAAATGTTGTTAAAATATTTGAAAATGACTTATTTTTATATTTTTGCCTAGCCCGATTTGTAAGAAATTTTATCATATACACTTTTAAATCTCAATTCCATAATAGCTCATCCCGTTTTCAGAAGTTTGTTATTTAAAACAAATGTTTTTATTTCGATTTGTTATTATGAATTTACGACTTGAGATATTGCTATCGACACATTTTTAGAATGTTGATTTGACATTGGTCAGGTCATTTTGGCGTAGACAATGAATTGTTATTTTTAAGGCAGGCCTAGGGAAGATCAAAAACCAAACCCTCTGGTGTAATGATAGGTTGCTATGTGTTCTTCAAAATATTTGTCAAGATCAACCTACTTTTAAAGCTATCGGGTGGCTATAGGCATAGGCCTAGAATTTACTCACACCAGTTATTTTTCCATTTAAACAGGAAAGAATCCTAATATTTTATTTAAAACAAATTGAGGTACTTTCAATTATATTTAGAATCACTAAAATAAAATCATATGATATTATTTTAGAGATTCTAAAAACAAGTTATCATGACTAGACTCAATACAACAACCATTAAAATGTGTCCCCGGATACGAGACAAGTCAGGATGACTCAGTGGTAAAACACGTATACCCAAAAGTCCCAGGTTTGATTTCTGTGCCCATTATATTATTTTTCATTATTTTGTTGGCACTGTGTCTCACTGCCTGTTTGGGTTACACGAATAAGAGATAAAACGCAAAGGTGATAATGATGAGGAAGGTTAAATTTTGAGGAGATTTACTCGCATTTGTGTGAGGGAGAGGAAAAAACCATTAAGAAAAAAATAACTCGTAGTACACCAAACTGGGATTCGAACCCTGATAGTATCGTTATTCAAGTGTATTGATTCATTTATTTGTGGTAGATATTATATTCTGAAATTAATGATCTAATTAACTAATTTTTAAATATTGCTAGTGCCAGTGTGTAACAAGAATTTGTTTTATAAGATTTTGTGTAGTTTAAAGCATCGACAATAAATATATTTACAAAGTTAAGCAACCTCACTTTATTTGTATTTGACCCGCCTCGTTGGCGTAGTTAACTAACGCACTAGTTTCGTGTCGAGCTAAACTACCGAGGACGGGGAGATTGAGGTTCAAATCTCGGTCGGGTGAACTGGGGTGGTTTTCACTAAATGGTTTTCCACTCTCCCTCCTGCACAAATGAGGGTCCACTTCCTCTAAATTCAACTTTCACAATTTCTAACCTATTAGCGTAATTAGTACTTAAGTGTATAACACGAAAAGTTAGTAAGACGCGCTGCTAAATAAAAAACATTGATATTTGACTGTTTTGTGAATGCAATGTCGCAACAGCACTCGAGGCGTTAGTATTGGGGTGGTAACCCTCTTCGTGAGAAGACGTGCTTCAGAGAAATATCTAATAAATAGCACAGAGGGTAGAAGAGTAAATACCAGTTTTCATGCTCGGATTAACAACTAAGAAAACTAAGCACGTGATTAGGGCATCAGAAAAAAAGGGGCTCCACAAAAAATATACATAGGAAAAATTTAAGTCATTTTTAGGGGAAAAAAATCCATGATCAGCTTAATTTTTAGTACCCATTTGACTTACAAGATACTTAAAGAAATATATATTTTATTTAGGGTCTGTTTCGCTAATTTAATAATCAAACCACAACATATAGTACGATACAATTGGAACAAGTGTCTATCATACCGGTGCTAATATTCTTATCAATCCCAATTATACAAAGATGGCTTCACACAATTACGAAAATCATGACAACAGCCGGTATCTTTAAAAATCCCGGTTTTACTGTCCAATAATTATGAGTACCAATTTCTACAGAATGAGGACGTGAACTTAAAAACACATTCATATCTCTATGAATCATTAGCTGATCAACTGTTTACTTCACGGAATCATTAGGTCAAGAATCTATCAGAAAGAAGGTAACCCAATGACGGCGATGGACCAGAAATATATCTGAATGCCATAGACAAATTTCGCATAAATACCTCTTAAACACCTATTGATACACTACAAACTGAGATGAGAAGAAGAGGTATTTAAAGTAATAGCAGAGAGCTTTTCGATACTTAATGATGTGCCACATAATGTCACCTTATCATCATTTGAAGTGAAATATAATCTCAGGCTTGTGAAAATTTGATTAATGCTTACCCAGAGAGGACTTAAACAATAATTTTGCACCCGAGCTCCAGCAGTTTCATTCTTATGTGCGTCACAAATTTAGTTAAACAAAAATTGTAAAAACAAAATTCTCTCATACAGAACTTTATAAAATAATTGTAGAAGACACTATTGAGTGTACCTTTCCAAATGTTTATATTGGATTCCGCATATTCTTAACATTCATGACTACCAATCACTCAGCTAAGCGTTCATTTTCTCAGTTAAAGTATATAAAAAATATCAACAGAACAATTAAAAAACACGGCAGGTTTGATGCTTTATTTCTACTAAGTATTGAAACAGACGTGTTACGGAAAATGAGTTTTGAGAATGTGATCAAAGATTTTGCTTCTAGAAAAAGTAGAAGACTTTATTTAAATAAATTAAGTTGGCGTTTACAAATATAAACATGATATTCTATCTTGAGTGTAAGATTTATTTATGACCATACATGTTCGTGAGATAGATGAATCCGGATCTGCTTTTAGACACTTTTCAATTGGTCAGAAATTATCAAAGCTATCATGAACGCACTATAACTGATTGTCTCACACGTCCATCTCCGAAACTACCTTAAACTCCGGGTGATGTATGACTGGGCCGCAAACAAGGAAAGACCTGATACTCAGCCTTAAGTGAGTTTCGCTGCACTCCTTGAGACAGGTTTAGTCCTTTGGGTACTGAAGAGTGATAGTTGCAGTCCTCATTGATAACAACACTCTCAAGTGAGACAATTGTTCGTTGTAAAGGACACAAATTGGAGGGCAAGTTTCCAAACCAATTAAAATTAAGGTACTAAAAATCACCCTCCACTCCAATTTCTCTCCTTACCATTTCAAATAACAAACCTTTTCAGGCACGTAACTAGTCAGAATATTTGAAGATTGTTTACAACTAGATAATTTGTAAACATCCACTTGTATAATAAAATAGGAATATTGCATTCTACGTTTTCCTTGTAATTTACAGTTTGAGTAGACTCGTTTGGGGGCCTGGTTTATAGGGAAGGGACATGACTGCTACCTGAATCTAGCTTTTCTATTTACAATAGAACGCATTTTTTTTTCCTGCTCTTTAGTAAAACCATCTTTAAAGTGAACTGTTTTAAAAATGTCTGGATGATAGTGATGTTGTTACTCGGGACTGCAAGTAGTGATCCCCGTGTTGAAGGACTCAGTCTCTCCCAATGAGCACAACCATTTTAACCTGGAGGTTGTGGGTCTGATGTATGTTAGTATGTGCCCTGGGCATATGACGAACATGGATCCCTCCCTTTGTGGTAGAACATTGACACTAATCCAAACTGTTCATATTCGATTCGCGTTACCAGATGCATATTTTCAAAATTTATTTGAACGTATATTTTGTGAATAGCAGTCATCTATAAAAGATTTAAATTTTAATAAAATGTTTTTAGTAAAGCTTAGTCCCAAAGCACTGGCCACTAACCTACTTAATTTTTTAAACAAGCCCCTGATATAAAAATAAGTTTTGAAAATTAAAACTTAAAATGACATTAGGAATTTAAATATTATAATTTCAACAATGCTTTGGACGGCCAGGTCCAACTCCTGTCGAAAGCCACCTTATAGATATCCGTGGTGAATTTGGTGCAAAGATACGACTAAATCAACGTGTTTAAAGCAGAGATGTGTGTGTTTCCCGCGGTGAAAAATATGTCTCATTCCCAAACTGATTATCTGGAATGACATGCTGTAATCTTGAAAATTTTGAGAAATTTTCGGGATTTGTTCTTCCATACTCAATATCTAAAACCTTTGGTGACTCAACACATTTTTATATTTGTTATTATTAGCCTATTTGTTATGAGATATATATTTATTTATGATATTGTGGTTACTCAATTTATTTTATATCTCGCTTAAAATAAATCAGATATCTTAGATCAATAGATTTAAGCTAATCACCCTTGATGTTTAAGTGCTGTGCTCTATAGATCTACTACTCTTAGACTAAGCATCAAAACTATAGCCAGCAAGAACATGTATTTCTGGTTGCGATCACCAAGAAATAGTCAATTATGTACAGTATAGAAGTAATAAGTATATTTCATATTCTAGCTACTTTGATGCCATTAATATTTCATGTGTTAGAGTTATATTTGTATTAAGTTTTAAATTTTATATATTTCCACTATTAAGGCCTATGTATTGATTAAAAAGTTAAATATTGCACAGTGTTTTAAGATAGAACTAGACAATTTAATAATAACTAACTATACCTTTTTTATTCCCGTTCTCGTCCTAAAGGAAGTGATTTTGAAATTCTCGTTCCTAATCTCGTATCGATTGTTGAATCTTGTTTTTGTTATTGTATCCAACGAAACATCTTGATCTCACACACCCATAATTCACAGAGATAATTAAATTGATCACCTAATGGTTATTTATTATCTAGGGCCGGACACTCCAATGTGCCTGCGTTTCTGGACACATATGTACGGAAATGGAATAGGCAGCCTCACGGTAAAACTGAGTGACACACGGGATGGAAACGATCATGAAATTTGGAGTCTGGCTGGTGAAGCTGGAAACGCCTGGTATCAGGCGGAAGTGCCCGTGTCATCTCCTAATCCTTTTATGGTAAGAAAGGTCACACATAGATTAATGATTTCATAAAACTAGTATTTTTTAAAAATAATAACTTGCAGGTCTTACAGGAAGGTATTAGGTTTCAAATAGATCCACTGGGGTCAGTGTTTATTGTTCTAGCGGCAAAAAAAGTTACAACAAAGTGTAATTGGAAAATATTTATATTGAATTCTAGTAAAATAAGGGAAAAATATGATTGACTCTGCTTCATTATTTAATAACAGCTAAGAACGTTTATATAATGTATTTATTATATGTGAGTGTTTTTGTATCGATTTACAAACACACTCAATTACATAGATAAACACTACACTACACACACACACACACACACACATGCTACATATATATGTATATATGTGTTTATCTATGTGTATAGGTATATATGTAGGCTAAATAGGTATATATACCTTACGGCAAATTGCTTGCCTCAGGAACCGATGTTCTTGGGTTCAAACTCAGCTTAGACTAATGGATTTTTCTTGAACGAAAAAAAATCCGTAGCACAACCACTTCCTTCTGGAGGAAGTAAAGCTGTCTGTTGCACGTCGATCGTGGCATGTAAAAAAAACCCTGGAAGTTATGTGAAAATTACATTCTGGCAAAATTGGTTGTCTCTTTTACGTTCGCTCGTAGAATTCACTCTGTTTCTCCAAGAAAGTGTCTGGGTAGGAGCCGGGAAGGGCATATGGTTGTAAAAGGGAAAGCTGATTTTTATTCCCTCAGAATTGATCCCTTCAGACATTTCACATGCAAACAGCCTAAAAAAAGTCCTGAATTGTATTTAATAATAGGGGGCCTTATGTCTTTATGATGCCTAAATATTAAAATCTTCGGAAGAAACGTAAAAGGTGAACTCTCCCTCGTCATAAGTTTGCTAGAGCAGTGGTTCTTAACCTTTTATTATTCTTGGCCCCATAGATATCCTAAAATATTTTCGTAGACCCCTAGTTCCTACTAACATATTAAACATTAAGATTTATTCTAAAATAGTGGCTTTATTTACTGATTATAGTAAGAAACAATTAAAAAACAGAAATAAACTTACCTACACGTATTCAATGGTACCTTTGTTGAACACTTTCCACTAATTTGTCTATTCTGGTTTCATTTGTATTCACATGCAGGAGTCGATTCGGAGTCAATTTTACTGTTTTGTTTTAATACTTACCAGTGTGGAAAATTCCTTTTCACATAAATAAGTAGAAACACAGGGCAAAATTTTTTAATGGCGTTGGTAAACAGATGGAGATTATTTGTACTATCCGTGATTTCTATTATCCGTGTTTTCCCTCCCCTCCATTACCCCAGTAAGTCGAGAGTCTACTGTACTTACATGCTTACGATTATCGATTTTTTTTCCAAAAATTAAAATTTAAGATATCTAACTGAAGTAATAAGCAAATAACATTTAAAAATTTTTTTCGAGGGCCCCCAAAAAACATTTTGCGGCCCCCCGGTTAAGAACCACTGTACTAGAGGGTACCAGAAATGATAAACTCTAATTCACTTTACTTTTAGAGTTCAGCCAAACCAATTAAAGTTAACATGTGTAATTAATTTTTTATAAAAGATTGCCAACATTACCGGTACATAAATCAAATGTAACGATTTTTACTAGATGCTTCGGTGCTAATTGATTATTAATTTAATGCCCAAGGGAAACGTATATTAATAAATTAGTTTACACATTCCTTGCGGAGAGAATCACTGGACATGTTATGAATCAGGATCTTTCTTAGGTTAGTTTGGTTGAGAAATGTCGGAATGAAGCCAATTCCGAGGAGATACAATTCAGGATTTCGGGGATATAATTACAATTGCATGCTTAGTGGTTAGTTATTTCAAAATATGGTTCATCTCAAAAGGAAGTTGAAAAGTATCAATATGTCCCTAAGGGGTTATAGTTTTAAAAATATCCAAGAAAATGTAAAATCAGATGATTTGCAACGAAATTTAACGCGAATTGCTGTGTCTCTGAGACCAAATTAAATGTTTAGAAACATTATATAATCTTCCCTAAACGAATAAAGTACATTTTTGATACAGTCATAACATAACATTTTAATGTTTAATAAAACATTTAAGAAATGGCAATTTTATGAAAAAATAATATTCACTTCTCTATGCTATTCTACAAATTGTCTGGGAAAATAAGAAATTCTTTTGAAAAACCTATATTATGCAGGGAATTTTGTATTTAAAAAATAGTGGTAGCCCCGGTGTTGTAAAAATAATTAAAGTGTCAAAGGAAGATTCTTAACAGGATAACACTTTTGATTATATATATATTAGAATAGTTAAAGTTTTTATGTATATTCCTAGGTAAATTTAAGAGAGCTTACCTTGAAGCCAAATGACAAGTTTAGTAGCATGAAAGTAAGTTGAAGAAACGGAAATGGAGGAAAATGTATTAGCAATTATTGATAATCCCAATTTGAATAAATATTTTAATCATAAATAACTCTCCTAAACGATGTTATGGTATCGATGAAGGTATGCTGGTATTTAATGCATAAAATAAAATGTTTGCATTGTTATGGTCCAGGGTCCTTAAACATTCGATCGTGAGATAAAAGTAGCTCACGCAGGCATTCTCGGTAGCCCACATGAGAAATTTTATTTTGCGCTTTCCAAAGTGACTCATCGTTTTAGAGTATAGCCTTAAATTCAGGATATGTGAGTCCTCTTGTATTGAAGGAAAATTAAGTAGTTCTGATTTGTGTTACACTCTGAGTGAAGGGAACTGTAAAAGTCGTGATTTTCTAATGAAGGTAGTAAAAAAAGGGGGTAGGCAAACAGGTGACCACTATGATAATTTCATTCGAATGAGAGTGAAAATCTATTTACTAACATTTAAAAAAAATCTTTAGTCAGTGCCATTCTTCTCAGCAAATTACACATAATATTTAAACAAATTTATTTGATTTTAGCATTAAAATATTAATTTCCATTTAAATTTTGCTAGTATTTTTATATTAGTATCATTACAATTACGAATCCAAGACACAAAGCCAACCCTCTATTAAACAAAGGTGTAATGAAAAACCTGTTTACGGTTTACATTAACAGTCAATACGCGATATGGCGGATTTTTAATCTGTGTAGCTCCTCAAATAATTTGACATTTTTAAAACAGTTGCAAGCAAACTGGATTGGACACAACCTTAGGAAGAATCGTCTTATGCATGACGTCATAGAAGGAAAGGTTGAGGGAAAGAGGAGATTAGGAAGGAGGATTAAAATATTGGATGACTTGAAGGAAAGAATAAAATGTTTGGAGTTGAATGAGGCAGAATACGACGCACTGGTGGTCTAAATTCACTGACAAAAGGAATGAAACTTTCAAAAGAAAGAACAGCTAATAATAATAATAATAATAACCATCATTATGTTAGTCTTCTTTCAAATGAAAGAGATGTTGATGCAGACATTAAATGTTATGCCAAAGAAGAAGCTAGACAACCGTCAACCGTTGAGGCTATTGCTATTAATTTCGGGAAAAAATCTCCCTACATCAAACATAGCCTCAAGTGAGGTGTAATTCAGAATACAAAGTACATAATATGTTACCAAGTGGCTCCTCAATCATGTATACCACTCGCTATTCGATCGTGTGAAGTCAGTTTTCGCAACGCAGAAGTTTCAAACTTCGGGGTTTGCGAGATTGTTTGCGAGATGAGAGAAATACGCTAGCGAATGGCTACTCGCACGTTTCAAAATTAGGGGTACTGCTCTGCGTCACAGGGTGGTTGTTGTGGAAACCTGACGTAGTTTTGTTTCGCCTTGCAATGCTTTTTGGGCTGAGCTCAACTCTGGCCAGTTACTTTGTTCACTGTGTATGTGTGACGCTACCGGTTTTCGCTCGTGTTTTCGATTTCATTAGTGAATAATGAAAGTGTCCGATATTATAAAACTGAATTTTGGTTCTTTATCATTAGAAGAAAAGCTTGAAATTAAAAACAATGCAAGGCCAATGCCTGATTTGAACTTAATTCAAATGTTTTGAAAAGATAAACTTACTGATACACTGATTATTAAAGTATATTGTTTGTATAGGTTTAAAGGAAGTGTTAAGAACCTATTTATATTTTTTTTATTACTGGTGTGTGTGTGTATGTGAATTTAACGATAAACAATATTCGACTTTGAACCAAATGAGTTAATATACTTTTATATATAGCTTTTATTTATTTTTATTAACTTTATCGTTTTTATACTTTTTATAGTGCAGTTTGTCAGCTAAATATATGATAAATTAAGGTTAATAGAATGTAAGCTGTTGTCTACCTAATTTGACAATTTTTAAGAGAGCGCCCTTCCTTAAGCTCTGTTTGCGTGAGGCTTCCCGCTAAGTCGATCGCTGGTTGGACTCCCCTATATGTGGCGTAAGAACTCAATCCACCCATGCGCAGACTCAAAATGTCTGACTCCTTCTAGAATAGAGGGGAATGGCCACGGAACTTGTGCAAGGTTTTGATCTGAGGTTAATATCGTGTTTCCAGAAAGAAGTGCATCAAACAATTACAGTGTATCCTTAGCAAGACCATAGCCACGTCTAAATTTTAGGGAGAGGTTTGGGGGAACGGTGTCCCAATTTCCTAAGGAAATGAAATATTACGACTATTAAATGCCTTTAGAAGCTATCTGGAGGTTTTCTTATTGTAATTAAGGGCAAAAATTAAATAATTTTAAGTTCAAGAAATTTGTTTAACAATTAGAAACTTACATCGCACCTGTTCCCTCTAGTGTAAAAAAAAAAATGTTCTAAACACTTCTAAATAAAGATATAAGTGTTGGCATAGCTGGCGGAGAAAATTTTAGAGGAGGGAGGGCGTTGCCTCTCAAAGATTATTTCACCTGCTGTAATAAATTTGCTTTTCTATTGGTTTATTTTACTTTCCATTTTTTAATATTATATGATCAAAAACAAACGACAAATAACTTCTTAAGGAATCAAATTAAAATTAAAAAATTAAATGGAATGAACAGTTCTAAATATCTTCTGGGCTATCAACATTTCAAAAAAATGCTTACGTTATATCACGTCTTATTGATTCTATAAAAGATAATATTGTAAATAAATTCTAGTTGAGGACCATTCAAATCGCTTAAATCGCTATTATGATTGGGACCGGGGGGGGGGGGGGG
>CABEEJ010003931.1:56729-73281 GCA_901482245.1 Timema douglasi
GCGGGGTGGCAAGTACCCCTAAACCCCTTTGGTCAATGGCTTCCTCCAACCTATACAAATCTCGTTCCGTAACCTACTGACCTAAATGACTCCTAAACGTATGAAGCAAAGAGGTATTAAACGGGTGACCTATGGCCGGTGAAAGAGGTTGGGACTGTTTGTGGCTTGGGTAGTCAACACACTCTTCTGACGACCTTGTCTACTGTTAGATACAGATGGGTATACACATTTTTGGCAGTTAAAAATCTACTTAAAACAATGTTCATATATATTCATACGTCAAGTCATGTAGTTTGCAGCAGTCCTATTTACTAGATATTATTAATACATATAATATAACACCAATAAAATAATAAAACTTTATCAATTTTGACCACAAAAAAGGTTTGTATATTCTAAAAGGATCATTCCTACTAGAAATGAAAGTAGGCAAGATTGTTTTGTTTGTTTTCTGAATTTCATAGTATAAACTTTGAAAACAAAATTTATTATTTGAAATAAGTATACAAATTTAACCTACACAATAACTAATTAACACCAGTCTACACTAAACACTAAGTTAGTAAAACTAAAAGCATTTTCAACACAGTATTTATAACACGCTCGTATCTTCAGGAAAACTGTTCTTAAACTGCCACTCTTTATATTTTCGCAAACTACAAGCAGTTGGGGGGAGGGGGGTGGCGGCAGATATCTGAACCCCCATTTCCTTTACACCCCACAACACCTTACCCTAGCCCTCCCTTCTCATTCTTCTTTATGTGTCCACTCATTTTTTAATTGTTCCTGAAACCACAATCCGAATAGTATCCAGTTGAATGATTTTGTTGGTCCCTAATCTTGATGAATTATCTGCTTCCAAGTTATCCCCATATTCACTAATAATTCCTGTTTCCTTTGTTAATATTTTGTCATAGCCAACACAGTATAGATCACGACTCCAAATTGTACTTTCCTGACGTAATAAATATCGTGAAAATATTATCCTCACTATCCTCACTAAGCATTTAAAAGTAAATAGATCTCATATGTTATTTACAATTAGTCCATAAGAAGTCTTCAAAACAATTAACCTACATCCCATTAAAACTAACGCTAGCAATATCAAAGCCATAACAAAATATTCATTAGAACCTTGTTTTTAATGCAGAATAACAAGCTAAATATTAACGATATCACAATCTTTCAGAGAATCAAGTTAAATTTAACGCTTTACAAAGATCCCAAGATATTTCCTGCGTAAGTAATAGAATTAAATATCTGCATTACAACCCAAAGCTGACCTGGTGGTCTAGGGGTAAGGTGTTAGACTTCTGTGCTGGCGGCCGGGGTTCAATCCTCGGTCCCGGCACGAATTTATTTGATTACCAAACTCCTCCTTCACCTCTGACAAGACATGTGGGGAATGCCAGGCCTCCACTGTGGTTCGGATTCCACGTTAAACTGTAGGTCCTTCATTTCATCTCACAATCACCCTACCATATATACATTAGCGTAAGTGCGTATAGCCCGAACGGGTAGTAAGACGCGGTGCTAATAATAATAACACGAACAAATAAAGGTAAACACAATTAACGCGTAGTTGTCTACTCTCACTCTCTCTCTCTGCACGCGAATGCGGTTGCATTTCTTCTTAATTAAGCCCTCCTAGTCCCTAACCAATTAGTGTGATTAGCACGTAGGCGTATAACTTGAACAGTTAGTAAGACGTGGTACTAAGAAAAACTAATATACTTTTAACTTACAATAATTTCTTTCAAGCACACCAAAATCTACAACAAAGTATTCCATAAACCCACAAAGACAAATACAGCAAGCAATATCATAAAACTCCGTTCACCCCTTGCTCACTTTAAGGAGAAATTTTCAAAATAATGATATATAAATTAGTCAATATT
Organism: Timema douglasi; assembly: GCA_901482245.1. NCBI lineage: Eukaryota > Metazoa > Arthropoda > Insecta > Phasmatodea > Timematidae > Timema > Timema douglasi. The sequence goes on from CABEEJ010003931.1 coordinate 58,628, forward strand.
TTAATGGCGGAAAGGACTGCTATGAAGAATTTGAGATAGTTAAACAAGCAACACTTTTAAATAGTCACAAAAAGGGATCACGAGCTATTATCACAAGTCATAAACTAAAACAAACTAAATAATACGATTAGTGAAGAATATTTATCAAAAGACGAAAAACGAAGAAAATTGTATCTACGATGAGAAATAAACATATATATAAATATAACTATACTAATTAGTAAAAGTGAAAATAGCCTTAAAAGTAAAAACATTGAGACAAAAAAATAAATCAAACTTAAATACAAGTAATTAATACAACTATTCTGGCGCATACCGTGGATTGTGACTCAAAAGCTTCATAATGTTGGTTAAATAGGTCGAACTATTGCTTCTATATATATATATATATATATATATAGCTCGACCTATTTAACCAACATTATGAAGCTTTTGAGTCACAATCCACGGTATGCGCCAGAATAGTTGTATTATTACTTGTATTTAAGTTTGATTTATTTTTTTGTCTCAATGTTTTTACTTTTAAGGCTATTTTCACTTTTACTAATTAGTATAGTTATATTTATATATGTTTATATATATATACAAAAAAGATTTAAAACAAATTAAAAAAGATTCTAAATTTTCCTAATATCTAACTAAAGCTTCCAATTACATCACTACTATTATTTTATTAACATCATTACCAGAGCCCAGATTTTAATGACATATCATCTTTTTTTCTGATTCGTCACATACACTGCTCATAATTATAGGAACTCTGCTCATTATCCCCTTGTTGTATAAATTTATATTTTTTCGTTGTTTTTTTTTTGTCATTTTTTTCAATGTGAACTATAAGGCCATATTTTCTTGCTTTGCGTCATTTTTGTATCACTTTTAGGCATTTTAAAGGATTTTAGATTAATTTTAAGTCATTTTAAGGCATTAATGTTGTGTAAGTATATTTTTAATTAATATCGATATTTTATAAATGCATAGATGCGCAAACATAAAAATGTTTTCAAAGCAAATTTTTTGAAATGAGAAGATAATGTGGTCAATGAACTTTTTATCCTCTTTGCTTGTCTGGTTGTAATATACACATTCGTGGTGAGACTGCCACTAGGGTGGAGAGGGTTGCGTTGGGAGAGGGTGGATATTACTTCTGAAGCAGGTATTTGTAAATCAATATTATATTCAGCAGAATATAAGAGTTTAGTTGTTAAAGAGTTTTAATTGAATTCTACATTTGTAAAATGCGTGTTTAATTTAGTCGTGTGAATTTATTACGAGTTTTTGTTCATATTTTTAAGTTGTTTTTTTTGAAAATAAGTCATTTTTAGAATCTTTCGGTCATTTTATAGGTCTTTTTTTCCATCATTTTAGGTAATCAAAATCCGAACCCTGATCATTACTATTCAAATTATTATTGTTATTATTATTATTGCTAAAGTACTCTCGCCATTTGTTCATCCTTTCTATTAAGTTTTTTTTTACATTATTATGGTAATAATTACTTTAACTTAAGAAGTTTTAAAATTGTCTTTTCACTTTAATCAGTAGGCCTTAAGTTTTTCAAATGTAATGTTATGTAATTTCAAATATCAAGGTAAAAATAAATATATAATTTTTACTCTGTATTTCAGATTGTCATGCTTGGACAAGTCGGCAAAAATAATTTGGGAGATATTGCCTTGGATGATATTTCCTTGACGTTTGGTAGCTGTCCAAGTAGGTATATTTTTATTTTTTTTAACAATAACATAATATGAAATCATTAGCAATATTAGACTTGTGCAGCCATTGTGCCCAATACACCTTGCCTACTTATAGGAAAATCATGTTTACGGAACAGTAAAAAAAATATATATTTTTAATTTTTTTTATTATTTAGCACCGCGTCTTACTACCAGTTCGGGTTATACGCTTTAAGTACTAATTACGCTAATGGATTAGGAATTGGGAAGGTTGAATTAGAGGAAGTGAACCCGCATTAGCGTGGAGGGAAAGTGGAAAACCATTTAGGAAAAACCACCCCCAGTTCACCCGACCGAGATTCGAACCTCGATCTCCCCGTCCTCAGCAGTCGAGCGTAACACGACTAGAGCGTTAGCCAACTACGCCACCGAGGCGGGCTATACACTATTATTTTGCGTTTATGAAGAGGGTAAGGATATGGTGATTACCGTATAATTTAATTTATTTTATTGTGTAGATAACTAAATAGATCATTTACCGTATTTATTCAAATTAAATCGTGAAGAGAGACAACAACCAAATACAATCTTGGTCCCTTCAAAGCAGGGTAATTAAGACGTTTCTGCTAAAAATGACCATGGTCGCAGTGGTAAATACGAAATAAATATGATTTGAAGATTATTATTTTTGTACTATATCGCTCTGCTGCTTGAATAAAATATCCCGAACTGTGCTCTAGTTTGAATCAAAGAGTAAAAGAAGGAAGTATAGGCTTCGGTGTTGATATGGAGAGGGGGTGATCTTAGAAATAGAACCAGATAAGAGTGATACCAAAAAAAAAATTTAATCAAATTTACGTTGGCTTAGAGCGCAAGCCATTAAAACGATCAACATTGGAGCTATTAGAAGAAAATGTGATAAAACAAATCTTTCACCATGTTCACCACGCAAGAAAATAATATATACACCACTAAAAGAGTATTGGGATTATAGATAGCCAGTAATAATAATACTTATGTATTTTGTTAACTAAAATCCTTTTCATATACCTTATATTATTAGTTCACTGCCTCATTCATCAAATCCGTCAACCACTTTTTTTTTAAGTCATCTCTAACCCTTTCGGGTTATACGCACTTACGCTAATGTGTAATGGTAGGGGTGATTGTGAGATGAAATGTAGGACCCACAGTTTAACGTGGAATCCGAACCACGGTGGAGGCCTGGCATTCCCCACATTCACAAGATGTCTTGTCAGAGGTGAAGGAAGGGTTTGGTAATCAGATAAATCTGTGCCGGGACCTGGGATTGAACCCCGGCCGCCAGCTCAGAAGTCTGACACCTTACCCCTAGACCGCCAGGTCACCTAAGGCTTAATCTTTGTACACATTCCTAATTCTCGTGACAATGCACTCTATTAAAATTTGAGCTAAATGTTTAGCTCGGTGCATCGTGCAGCCATTGCAAGCTATATGTAGGCCTAACCGCTATCCTGGATTTATGACTCGAATTTCGTACCTGGCCTTACCCGTTCAAACATGTCCTATTTGAGTTTACATAACTGAAAAATTAAAATATTAAAATATTTTTTTTTCAAAAATATACCTAATGCTGACAAAATAGAATGTGTGGCAGGCATCTACTTCAACACAAAGAAAGCACACAAACATGACCTTCATGAGCCCGACGGGATCTTCGGGAGGAGCAAGGGAGGTGAGGCATTCTATGTTGCAGGATTAGTGCACACCTTACATTTTATCACCATAAGATATATATTTGAAACACTTTGTTTTATATACATATATATATATATATTAAAACGGCATCTAACAACTCGTTAAGGCTGTCCGCACTTAAATACAATCATGGGAAAGGGATGAAACGGGTAGAATGTATAAGAAATGAACCTCCATTTGCGTGTATGGAGAAAGGGACACCATTTATTTATAAGAAAATCTTCAATACACCAGGTCATGGCTTTAGCTCCAAGTCCTATCACTAAAAAATCAAACTAGACGAGAGGGGACATTAGTTATTGACAGAGGCTGATATTTTTATGATTTCGAAACTTTTTCACCGCGTCTAAGTAGGTGTTAGGTTTATAAACATACATTAATAACGCCAATGTAGTAAGGATAAGGAAGATCAAATTATAGAGTAAATCTGCCCGCATTTGCGTGTAGGGAGAGTTGGAGACCATCTAGGAAAACACTCTGTAAGTACACCAGAACGGGATTCAAACCTCAAGCTCCCCGTCACCGGTAATTCAGCTCAATATTAGAGTGAGGCGTTATACTATGTGACAAACGATACGGAAACAAAATATTTTATGGGTGTAATTATTTCAGTTGGTTTACTTTACTAAGTAATGCCGACACCCATCAGTATAAATGAATAAAATCACATTCAGTTTCATTTTAATAAATGTTTCTCCTTCTTCATGGGTAGTATGGTCCAAGGCAGACATAATTCATGATTTTAAGAGTCCCGCGGACCTTTTAAAAAACAACGTACTGTACATTTCGCTACGTTTCTTATTTTTATAAAAGTAGAAAACCACAATTTATGGCTATGCCATTTGGAAATGGCAATTATTTGAAGAAAGCTAGCAATTGAGTTTGGTCCACCAAATATTTACTATTTACTAACCAGAGATCGATCTAAAAAGATTATTATTGAATTTGAAAAAAAAAAAAACTTTAACGATTTGGTTCAAAATTGATATCGGAGGACTATTTTACGCTATAAATAAACAATAATGTATCTTTATTTATCTAAAATAAATTAATTAAAGAATAGTTTACTTGCGAGGAATTATAGAAAATTTGATTTTTTCTTTTTTTTTAATTGATCTTGATGATTGAATTCTAAATGAGAATATTGGAATGGTTTTTTTTATGATAAATAACAATACTTTTTTGTTTTTACAAATAACAAACCACTCTATGGCAGTTTACAAATTATTTATTTATGTAAATTTGAATTTTGATCAATTGGTTTGAACAATTTGTTTAACACTTATGTATGAATTGAGTTTATTGTGATTAACAAGGTGACACTTTTTTTAATGAGGAATACATATTTATGGGTAGTTTACTCAAAACCTATGTTTTAAAATTATCTTTGAAGCTATAATACACCCACGACCCACGACATCCCCTGCCATAACTATATGAGTGACTCGTACCGTTTCTGGCAAAACATGCATGTTATCCGCATTAATAGGAAATGTACCCACATTGTCACGAAGTGTGTGGAAAAACACGTTCGGTCTACCCGCCCTAGAATCGAACCCTGACCAAGAAAATACTAGACATGCCATGTGAGGGTTTGAAACAGACAGAAGGAAGATGTGGGGGCTAAAATAAATAAAACATAAATTGGCCTCTAGGATAGACCGCGCTGATAATGAAGTTGAAGGCGTGGGTGTAGGTATCCGTCATGGACCGGAGGAGTAAGGTAGAAATGTTCCAGCGTTTACGTGGAGTGAGGGAGAATATAAAATCATCCTAATTCACCCGAGCGAGATTAAAACCCCCGACATCCCCTGCCATAACTATATGAGTGACTCGTACCATTTCTGGCAAAACGTGCGGGTTATCCACATTAATAAGAAATGTACCCACATTTTCACGAAGTTTGCGGAAAATCACCTTTGGTCTACCCGCCCTAGAATCGAACCCTGGCCAAGAAAATACTAGACATGCCATGTGAGGGTTTGAAACAGACAGAATGGAGACGTGGGGGTTAAAATAAATAAATTAAAAATTGACCTCTGGGATAGACCGCGCTGATAATGAAGTTGAAGGGCCTCTTTAACGGGTGTAGAACCTCGAGCTTCAGGTGTGGAGGGAGTGTTGAAAACCACCCTAGTGTTTGTTGCCATCTAAGGGACTTGAACCCTGAAGCAACAATATATGGTTTGTATTTATAAAAGTAATTAGCGTTTATCCCTCTAGAAGGAGCAGAGGAGAAAGACGTCCATCCTCAGTGAGAGAGTTAGCACGAATGAAATATAACGGTAAATAGTTCAGGCTCGGGAGAAAATCAAACGTCGTTCACTTTGACATCGGCCGTCTAGTGACATCTTAGACCATGTGACCATCTATGCAAGTATAAAATGCATTGTGACGGTAGATTGATACCCACGTGTAAAGTGAAAACAACAGTTTTATTCCTCAAGCCACTTATAACAGAAAAAATAATTTAATGTTCGCAATTATATTTTGACGAAATAATATATAACTACATAAATTCTTAAGTAATATCTGGGCTGAGGAAGATATAAAATGTACCTGCATTTGTGTGAAGGCAGAGCGACACGGTCAACTGCATAAATTCTTAAGTAATATCTGGGCCGCGGAAGATATAAAATGTGCCTGCATTTTTGTGAAGGCAGAACGACACGGTCTACATGTATTCAATACCCTACCTCCCCCGCTAATAGCCGAGAAGTTAAGCTTATCGGCATTTAGATCTGCGTCTTACTACCCATCAGGGGCACAAGACACGGACGATGAGGGGGAAAACCGGCCTCGGTACACACACGCAACAGGGATTCGAACTTATCTCTTCAGGCAAGAGTGAGAACAAAATGAGAGAGAGAGACAGAATAATAAAATTAGTGATGTAGCATCATGTGTGCTGAGTTGAAATGTGAAAACGGTCAAAGCTATTATTTATTTATGCTTACTCCATCATTGACACCTGGATACGGGATTCGAACCCGGATGTGGATAGCAAGAGAGAAAACAAGATCGAAAATGGTATGACTACTTGTATAGTATGATTATGGTATGGTATGATTACTTCATTAAAATAACTATTTTTATTTATGAGCTACAGAATGGAAACTCATTGGATAGGAAAAGCAAACCACTAGCAGATAAATCTATGACTTAAAAATAGATTTCAATTGTCCTTATAAACATGCACAGCAAATAAATAATTGGATACTTTTGTATATTTTCCGATAGTTTATTAAAACATTGCTGCCTTTCATAATATACGTAGGCCCTGACTATACATTCGTTCTGTGTATCTGTGAGTGCTGTGCTTAGAAGAAAGAATGACAAAATAGTTGATTATTTTTCTCCTCACATAATGGAATGTCTCTGACGTATTCATCAATATTCCATCTTTACTCACCCGCACATGTGCTGCATAACTTTTATAACTGGAATTAGGCTCCGATCTAATATCTTCATAAATAGATTTGGTGTATCTTACCACTCTATTGTTTGTCAAAATATCTTCACATTTAACAAAGCTAAGGAATTTTTACAAACGTATTTACACTATTAACACTTTTAAAACAAAAGGACACTAAATTCATGAATTTTGTTGGTATAGTAGTCGATTTGGATGCATTTTACATAATAGTTGGGTATTTTTCAGTATTAGATAGCAAACATACTTTTGTAAGTTAAATACATGTAACTAATGCTTTCTTAGGGAATATGTATATGCTTAAAGTTATTTGTTAATTTCTGGGCAAATATGTCCCTACATCATTTTGCTTTAAATTAATTAATCACCACCGCAACATATAGTTTTATTTAAGCGAATGTTAAGATAATACGCCACATTCATCTTTAAATAATTATTTAGTTTTGCGAACCCCATAATTGTATTTAATCTCCATTACTCGGAAAGTTTCCGAATAAAAAATATTGAACATAAAAACAATTTAAAAAATATTTTCCTCCAGGGCTTATGATGAACCAAGCTTCTTCAAAATCATGGTGTGGATGGTTAAATTAATATAAGTCACAAATGACAATTCAAATAGAATGAAAAATAATACGTTTGGAAAAATATTCAAAGTGTATGTGTCAACAGAATATATTTTATTGCGGCTATTTAAACTATGTGATCATATTTTTTAATTAATTTACTTAAGATATTAATACAGAAATAAAATAAAAATGACTTAATTAGGTTTCCACAAATTAATCTGTGTGACTTAATTTTATACACAATTATATCTAAGTACTTTCCATTTACCCCTGAAGGTAGCACTTTTACTTTATGGAACACGCTATGGCCCAATTTTATTAGTTATGCCATATTATTAAATTTAAATGTAAGCTATACTTCATTTACCCTTAAAGGTGGCAATCTAACCTTGTGTTACACTCTGGCGTAGATTATAAGATGGAGCCTTAGTGAAACCTAAGCCTCCCTATGTTAGAATCCAATAGCTATTTTGTAAAACCAACCTTGAAGATGAAGTTTTTTGGTTTCTAGCTTAATGGATATTTTAAATTAATTTACTAAAATTATTTATTGTTAAAAATGTTTAGCAACTCCTCAGATAGCAGCTGCAACAATTGGGGACTGCACATTTGAAATAGATGAGTGTGGCTGGTCAAATGCAGCTGCCAGAGAACGAGTGGATGACATTGACTGGGACAGAACGTCTGGTCAGGCTACTCGTACATCCACGCATGACCATACAATGGGTTCAGAAAAAGGCAAGTGAAAATTTTGAACGGGTTCATTTCCGCATATAAGTTCGTTCAAAAGCTTCTGATAAGCTTGTGTGATCGATTTGAAATATTTTTTCGGGCTATGAATTTAAGACTTTGACCTTGATATTAGATTATGTGTGTTTGTTACCACTCAGTATGAACAGTATATTCTCTTCTAATACCATCATCCAATGACCACCCGTATGATCGATACAGGCATTTGTTCTTCCTGTTTGAAGATTAATTGGTAATCTTTCAATCTCTCGCTAATATGGATAATATTATTTACAGAACTGATACACGATACTTGGGATTTGGTTTATAAATATAATATATGTATGAGGTTACAATTTACGTAGTGTAGTAGTAGGGCGTGAAATTTGAATATCTTTGGTCTTTACCTTTATCACTTCCGAGTACGTGCGTAGTTACAAATTTGCTTACTGTCGTTGCAATTTTATGCTTCATGGTTTCTCTTTCGACTACTCAATATACCTCAACCAACACATAGTGTGGTGCCCAACTAAATGGATTTACTGATGAAATGAAGGTTCTCCAGGTATAAAGTTTATGTGCTTTCACTGATAATGTTACTTTACCATGAAAGTGATAAAATATCACAGTAATCAAAACCATAGAGCTCAACTTGAGTCATTCAAACACTCACCTCTACCAAATTTAGGTTTAAATGAATATTTATTATTCCTGATTAATTCTACTTAACTCCCAATGATGATCTCTAGTAGTCATGTTTGTATTTGGTGTCGATTGCCTATAAAAATTACGATACAGACTTTACGTTAGCATGATTGCAAAGCAGCCAATAAGCGCTGAGTTTGATCTAGACCAGTTATGCCACAAACATCTGCTGCTGCAAGACAGCACAGCTTGCAACATGGCATGGTGGCTCTCTTCCCCAACTAAATGGGGAAGGGTGGATAAAAAAGGATACCTTTCACCACTGCCAACCACTTTACCACCTGCCCTAGTGTGTTTGATTCGACTTACAGTATATTTTGTAATTGTAAATCCATCTGTGAGCCTGATTATGAATATCATCGTAACGTAACGCTTTACCGGTATGTATGGAGAATGTGAGGGAGAAGTGTCTAGCAACAGGAAAAAGACAGCCGAAGTTAGTAAGAAGAAAGCAATGATGCTATGGATGACTCTTAAGAGAAGATGTTGCCAGCGAAACACTGTTATAGTAATCAATGCACCTCCAACCCACCGAGTACAACGTGATTGTGTAACCATGATAAGTAATACAGTTCTCAATTATTTATTCTGTATCCACAATGATCCTCAATAATAAAAATAAATAAAGTTTAGGCTTCATGCTAAGCAATAAGCTTTCTCGAATATAATCTACCCAACCAGACACCAAGTTGCTAAATTTTTCCGTGTCTCACGATCACGCCACGATCTACGATATATTTTGGAAATATCTTAATTATTATTATTATTATTATTATTATTATTAGCACCGCGTCTTACTACCCGTTCGGGTTATACGCACTTACGCTAATGTGTAATGGTAGGGTGATTGTGAGATGAAATGAAGGACCTACAGTTTAACGTGGAATCCGAACCACGGTGGAGGCCTGGCATTCCCCACATTCACAAGATGTCTTGTCAGAGGTGAAGGAAGGGTTTGGTAATCAGATAAATCTTTGCTGGGACCTGGGATTGAACCCCGGCCGCCAGCATAGAAGTCTGACACCTTACCCTTAGACCGCCAGGTCACCCAATATCTTAATTAATTTATAAGGCTTTATAACTTTTATTTAAAACTTGTTTGATCCAATCTCTCATGACCTAAGAAAACCATTTCTGACCATGTTTTAACTTTCTCCTCTGTATAATGTTGTTGTAAACATACTTTACATTGATTTAATCACATACCATGCTCACACGTTCGTATTATAATTTTTCAGACAGTATAAAATGTGTTTATGTGAAAACTACATATTTCTAACTCCTTTAGTTTAACCTCTATCCTTTATAAATTAAAAAAACTCAGTATAACAGATAATTTCCCGCCATCGTGGATTTACCCAACGGGAATTTTGTAGGATTTAAAATATTATTATTCCATGGCAACAGTTATATAAATACATTTATTTTCAGTAGGTTTTCTTTCAGCCACCATACTCGGAAAAACCAAAACTAAATATGGTGGGCAATTTTCCTCATAGGGGATTTTCCCCATCTGAGATTTTGTGGGACTCAATGGATTATTATTCTATGGCATCAGTTATATGAGTATGTCATAAATTGGTAGTCGCATTGCAATGGTTTCATATATACACTTTTCCGTGTCAAACATCACAAATATCACACATGCACTTTCACTGTCACTGAAACAAAAGCAACAATGCAAGTGAAGTGCCTCGTTGCAACGGCTGTGTAAACGCTCTGTATAGTTTGACCAATGCTGCCAACATCAGTGTTCCCAACGCATCAAGTTAGGTTGAAAGCGCCAAATGCCCGGATGATGCCAAGACACTTAAAACGCTAGTAAAGATATACTACACATTGACTCATTCAACTGACGTTTCTGCAGCGTCAAGACTTGCGCGCTTTCAACGTCCGTATAGAATAGCCCTAACAAGAAACTCTACATTTTTTAAAATTAATCTTTCAAGAGATATCATCCAAATGTGGCCCACGAGGAAAGTAATTACTATCAAAAGACAGTCCGGTGTTTTATAATTAACTGAGAATTTTTGTGATCAGTAATACCAAGGATATATATTAAAAGAAGATGTTTCCAAATTACTAATTATTCTACAATAATCTACAGTAAATTTTCAATGGGTGAAACAGTTCCAGTTTTATATATATATATATATATGTTATATCACACCAACATACCAACCATCCATCATTAGAGATTATTTAAAATCAACCATACATGTACTAAAACAATCAAGTTTATTTTAATAAAAATCTGTTTAAAAATATTTACATTTTCTTAATATGATTGTAACTACTTTCCTCCATTTTAATAATATGAAACTTTTTTTTACAATACCATCCGAATTAAAGTGTAATTAAAATAATATTTTAGAAAACATTCTAATTAATCTTTCGTATATCGTGAATGAATATAATATAAGTCATGACTTAGATATTATCTTTTTTAATTTATGAAAGTATAGTTCAAAATTAGATAATTGATAAATGAACTGTTGCGTATAGTTGACAATATGATTAACCCTTACAGGACGTTAGAATACGTTGTTATTAACTATTTAAATTTATAACGAATGCTGTAATATGGGTCAACTAGGTACAAACTGATAACATTACATAATACACTATTAATCGACCACTTAATTAAAATGAAAATAAAAGTCAAACAATTACAACAGTATCGAAAGGAACCTCTAGCAGTAAGTGTCGCATAATTTCCATTTTAATAAATCAAATTAATTTTTTCTTCGATATATAATTCACCTGGTATTTTATTTTTAAATAATAGGTAAACTTATGCCAATGGAAGGGGAGGAATTTATTTATTCTTTATTTCTCCCACCAAATAATTTGAGTGGCCTCTGTTCACAGCGTTGTTCCCACTGTTATGATATGTGTTCATGAGACTTATAGCAGAGCCAGTATTGTGCACTCTAAGCTGTACAATAAGCTACATGACAATATTAAATAAGAGTTAAAATGTCAAATTGCAAGAATAAATTGATAAATAAACATCCTAATAAATTCATAAAATATAAAAGTTATAAAATGTTTCACAGTTATTAAATTAGTTAAGAGAAAGTATCTAATTTGTACTGATTTCATTGGTGTGTAGATCATGTGGATTGGTCAAATTTCCCCGCAAAGGTTTATTCAAAATATAATGTTTCTATATATAATCTTTTATATAAATCTATTTTTAGTTAAAATTAAAAACTGGCTTTACCCTGGAACCAAATATTTCCCATATATTCTCAGCTCTAAGACCATTGATTTAATTTTTGGAAACAGAAAAAATAATTCACACATGGTAAATATTTTAAGATTAATTTTATGACAAGCCTCTTTTGTCAATCATACAGGATAATATATTGATATTATTATACACTTGAACAATAATAAATGTATAATATCCCCCAAAACTTACTCATTTTAGATGTTTGCCTAAATATAAGTTTTACTAGCACCTTTTTATATCGAATTCCTAAATTAAATTATTAGCACGAATTTGGTTTGTATAATCTATAAAAAAAACATACTACCCAATGACACGATGTTCTACTTTTCTCAATTTGTGCAAAAAATCAGATAAAACGGTGCCTCTGTCATCAGCATTGTAACATGGTATTATTGCAGGATTTTTCATGACCTTGGCACGGAGTAACGTCCAGAGACCAGGAAGTCGAGCCTGGTTCGCGTCGCACAAGCTGAAAGCCAGTAGCTTACCCCTATGTGTGTCATTTTGGTGAGAACATATATAAAACAATATTAATTGCATAATTTAGGTCCCTTTAGTTATACATTTACACAGGTATTTTTGTTCTTACGTAGGCCTACTTATTTTTAGTAACCTTTGATGCCGGAATACTGGCCATGAGAAACTTGGGTAGGATATCTAGTTTATATGAACTGACTGAAAATTTAGGGTTTGTATGGAATCAATAAGAAATTATTTGGTGACACAATGAGTTAAAATACTCCTTATCTGCTGAATGTACTTGGTGCCTTAGGGATAAAATATAGGCCACCTCAAACCTGACTTTTGTTTATATTTATGTATTATATTCATCTTTCAAATATCACGAAAAAATGTTAAAAAGGAATCTGTGATACATGTATAAGTGGAATATTGTTCATTTTAAGTTGCTGAAATAAAGAATTTATCTGAATTTTGAAAATATATGAGAAAATGAAAGACCTGCGTCTTTTCACAAAAAAATATCGTCGGTATCAAGGTCATTATGTTACAACATGTTATAGCATACCCTAACTCTATCATTAAGCTACTTATTTTATATTGTCTACAAACAATAATCCATGATTCTTCTTCTTATTATTATTATCAGCACCGCGTCTTACTACCAGTTCGGGTTATACGCACTTACGCTAATGTGTAATGGTAGGGTGATTGTGAGATGAAATGGAGGACCTACAGTTTAACGTGGAATCCGAACCACGGTGGAGGCCTGGCATTCCTCACATTCACAAGATGTCTTGTCAGAGGTGAAGGAAGGGTTTGGTAATCAGATAAATCTGTGCCGGGACCGAGGATTGAACCCCGGCCGCCAGCACAGAAGTCTGANAATCTGTGCCGGGACCGAGGATTGAACCCCGGCCGCCAGCATAGAAGTCTGACACCTTACCCCTAGACCACCAGGTCACCTGTAATCCATGATTCTAAAGTGCAATATATTAATTGAGAACTACATTAAAATTAGGGTGCATATAATAATTAATTAGTTTTGGTGAGGATGACAGATTAAAGATCACGTGCAAATAATGGTAAGTACTTTCAATGCAATTATTATTACGTGAAATGAAACATATTTTACGACTTTATCACGTTTGATATAGTGAAACTAATCAGTTTCAAAGAAAAAGAACGTGAGTTACATGTGATAACTGATATGGACATATGATATGAAAGCCGATCTATAAAAACGACGAATACATATTTGTTTTGAATTTTTTATTTTATTTTTAATGTTATAGGTTTGTTCTAAATGAACCATTTATCGACAACACGGGGCCAAGTCTCGGCTCTTTGTCTGTTTATGTGAAGATGCTTGACAAAAATGGGAATATTCAGATGGCACCAATATGGCGTCTCTACAATCACCAAGGGCCAGAATGGCGATACGCACAGGCGGTCATCCAGGAAATCAATAATGATCATGTGGTAATTTATAATTATTATGATACAACATATAAGTGTTATTTTATATAATTTAGGGATAAAATATTCAAACAATATTTGATGACTAGAACACCTAACAGTTTAGTAAAATAAACATGAAATTTGGCCCAATAAATAATTAAGTTGGATTTATAGATTATCTTGCCCTATTTTTACAAATTGTTGACTGTTTAAAAAAAGATTTCTTATATCTTATATAGTTGAAATTTATATTAGTCTAAAACTATTTGAGCTTGTGACTAGTCACTATATTTTATTAATTTATTTAATTATTATAATAAGTTAGTAACATTAGTTTATACCAAGGGCGTAGTGTCAGGGTAGACAATGAGACTGATAAGTCCCCACCAAACATTCTATTGGACAGTTAAGAAAAATAAATACCAAAATCTTATATACTATTGTAAGTTTAAAAATATCTTCAAAATTGATAATACCTACATCAATGGTGCTTGCATGGACGAAAAAACATATAACTATATTATATATAGAGGGAGATGGGCAATGTGAAAGAGTGATGAGAACTAAGAAAAAATAATTTTCTGTACAGTTATATCTATATATATCACTTTGTTACAAATAATTATCTATATATATATAAATTC